>QXEO01000684.1:0-140643 GCA_007115705.1 Dactylis glomerata
GAGGGCCTGTACAGTACAGATGGATGTATCCGGTTGAGCGATACATGCGTACGCTGAAGGGATATGTGCGTAACAAGGCTCACCCAGAAGGTTCGATTGCAGAGGGGTATATACTTGAAGAGTGCATGACGTTCTGCAGTCGATTCGTTCAAGGCATGCCTACAAAACTAAGTCAGTCCGAACGCCATGCTGATGGAGGTACAGATGAACCACCAACAGGGATTACCATAATGGGTACAGTTGATTACTCCAAGAAAGGTTTTTCCCGTGAATTAGTCTCTTTGGAAGGTATTAATCAAATGAGGCACTACATCATAACAAACTGCTTGGAAACCGAGCCATGGATTGAGTAAGGATACTTGTGTTTTTTGTTTCATTTCATGACATGCATTAATACTTTGGTGATGAAGTAACCATCATTATTTTTTGAAGGAAACATATTGAGGAGCTCAAAAGGAACAATTGTCCTAATCCTAAAAAGAAACACAAGGAAGAATTTGTTGGCTGGTTCGAGAGACGGGTAACTTACTTTCACATTTTGGTTTAAACCTACCTCTCCTTCATGTTCATAACTTCAGATAGCACGGGGGAATTACTAGTAAAAAAAATTGTCTACATTACGCTCACACACATTCTATTCCATGAAACAGATCACACAACTCCATAAAGATGGGAAGGTCAGCAAACTGTTGTATGCGCTAGCTAAAGGGCCTGATCAAATTGCTCGTGTGTACAACCGTACAGTACTGAATGTATATTACTTTCGAAATGCCTATATAGAGCAGGATTTGAGTACCCAGAATAGTGGCGTCGTAGTCAATGTGCAAGAAGGCAATGGCAGTACTGATCACTATGGGGTGATAAAGAAAATCATATTTCTTGACTTTCCTCCTGATAAGGAGGTTGTTCTATTGCAGTGTGACTGGTTCGACGTGCCTACTGCCAATAGAAATCAGAGTAAGGGATATAAGAAGGACAGATATGGAATTATTGACCTTGACACTACTATACACCGATTCAAGGAAGACCCTTACATTCTAGGCATCCAAGCTGAACAGGTTTTCTACGTGAGAGATGTGAAGAACCCTAATTGGGCAAGTGCTATTAAAATGAGTCCACGCAATTTGTTTGCTCCTTCTGTTTTAAATGGTGCAAATGTTGATGATGCTGCAGAAGGAAGTGAACGTGCTGAAGCAGATGTACAGGATGTCGTCGATGCAGGAATTACAGTTCTAGAATTTAATCTACCTGACGAGATGACTAGTTGGTGCAGAAATGATGATGAAGGAACCAGCGTTGATGTTTCAGTCATACAAAGTATAAGGCCTGCTGAGTTGGACGAAGATCAAGTGGAATATGATGCTGATACGGATGATGATGAGGCTTACGTAAATGATGGCCATGTTGCTCCTTTGGTACAAGATGAATCCGATGATGACCTAGGATTCATTTAGTAGGCTGTCTGTGCACTATTTGGCTTAAAGGTTTTGCCATGATCATGGACACATTTATGTGCTTGAAAGATCGTGTAATAATATAATTTGAGTTTAAAAGGTCCAGAGTTTCAGTGTCAAGTAATTATGAATTGCGATGCTAAATGTTCAAGTGAAATTTGCGTCTTACATGAGTTCTTGATTGATTATTCAGTACTAGCACTTTTTGCAACACAAGTAAATGCTAAGTGCTTCAGAATTACAGTTGTTCGGACCTACAAAGGTTCAGCTGGTTGATATAGTAAATAACTCTGAAAGTTTTACGTGAATTTTATGTCAAAAAAGGTGACAAAAATGAAGATATATACTGGACCATACATGAACATGTATCCTAAATAAATTTCAATTAGGCTCGGGTGCCAAGGCCCAGGAGGTCTGTTTAAGGTAAACTTGGAAAAAATATCGGCTCACCGAATATTGGTGATACTGGACCATAAATGAATTGTTGTCCTAAGAAAATTACAATATTAATCAAGGGACACGGCCCAGGAGGCCCGTTAGCTATGCTATGAACTTTATCGTTCCAAAAAACTTGTTCGTTTTCGAGCAGCTGGTGATTGTTGCATTATGGTCAACATATTACCATACGGCCCAAATTGTCGCAGTAAACAATAGTTATTGCCGCAGGATAAATTTGAGGCGAAAAACATATGATATTTACCACGCATACTTATTACGTTGGAAGAACTAGCCTCTAAGGCAACAAAATTGCTACCTCGCGCAACGGAGCTTATTTGTCGCTAAAACGCAATTGTATTCCAACGTGATGCAGATCGTTGCAATAGGCGGCCTCTACCGCAACTAATTTGACAATGTATCGCGACCAAGAATAGTCGTGGAAATATGAGCGGCCTATCACCACGACCGGAGAATTTGTGGTAATTTTGTACTACATCGCAACGAAAAAAAATGGTAGCGATAGATTATGTCGCAATAGACCGGTTTTCCTGTAGTGCCCACAGGGACGCTTCCAAAGCCGGGACTTGCCATAGCTGTGATGGAGGATACCACAGACTATGGGAGTCCAAAATACAGCACTCTGTAGCCAGAAAAACTATGAGTTCCATTCCGTATCTGGACTCTTAGGGAGGATCCTATACTAAAGTAGGCAAGTGAAAGATTTTGTTTGATTATCTGAACCTCGCATACTTTGTGTATGACGATCCGTAGATTTCTCCCGGCAGATGTATCGAATCTTGTGGGTAAAGTGTACCCCTCTGCAGAGGTTTTCAAACTATTCGAATAGCCGCGTCCGCGGTCATGGACAGTTGGCAAGCTGTACTTGACTTTTATCAAGAATGATAACAACTTACGGTGAACTTGGTGAATGACTTGACTTGATATTTGGTGTTGACAACACTTGAAGTTCCTCTTTAGATTTAACTTAGAGAATTAAATTTTCTTCTCTACTAATGAAAATTCTTGGGAAACAAAACTAGCTTTTTGCAAACAAACTTAGTGCTTAGTCCACCATATCAACCATGCATATATCTTTCATCACTTCGTTTCTAAGATGTTTTGCGAGTGCATCCAATGTACTCATGGCTGTGTCCCTGGCTATTAACTTGACCAGACTTGAAGGAGCAAGATCAAGAAGGAAGGACTCATTGACGACTTTGCGAATTAGGCTCGTTTCCTACTGTCCACTTTGCCTGTGCGGTTGAAGCTTGACAATATGGACCCAAAGTGTTATTCCGCTGCATGTTGATGTAATGTAAGGTTTGGTCTGTGCGACCACCTATGTAATCCCCTTTATTTACTATTAATAGCTATGACTGTGATATCGACTATGTTATGTAAATCACAACAATGATTCTGGGATTGTGATGGATTACATAACGGGCACTTGGAATTTGTTATAAATTCGTGGGTGTTACAGTTGTGTACCTAAAATTGATTTTTTTTTCAAAAAATCATGAGGAAGCCATGATGGAGCTGTAATTCAAATTTACCCTGCTTCCTGCTGAATTGGCAAGAGTTTGTCTTTTTTGTGGAAGGTTACTGCAAAACTTAACACACACAAACAATTGGTGATCTATACATAAAATGTGTCCTAATATTGTTTAAAATTATGGTGGACTAGTTTTATAATGTATTTTTAGTACTTCCTTCACAAAAAAAACAATCTTGACACTTAGAAAATGGAAATTGATTTTTTTTATACATAGAAAATGAAAACTCCCAATATGAACTTTGTTTGCCATCCCAATATGCACACATGTGCACAATATGGGGTCATTTGAACAAACTATTCTATGATTTGAGTCATGACCTAGCTCATCTGGCTTGAAAGCCATGAAACTTCGTACATGATAGGTCATATCCGAGAAGGGGTTTCTACAATATTTGTAATAGTCCAAGTTTATTGTTTTTCCTCATAACTAGGTCACATAACATGACACAATGCGAAGGTTTTACATTTTTTGATTTTATTGAATTTCTTAGGCTCGATTCAAAATGCGGTCGAAACGGCGGGCATGAACCTTCTTAGCTAGGTGTTGAATTTTATAGAACTATTTATAGATCTTTGATAAAACTTCTACTTGTGAACCTGAAAATGATTTTTTAAAAAAAATCATGGGCAAACTATGATGCGGCTCTAGTTCAAATTTTCCCGACTTCCAGCTGAATCAAAACCCTAAATCCCTAAACTGAAAATCCTAACTAATTAAATTATTTAGTTCTAAATTTTGGAAGGTTTAGATGAATAGATCTTATTTTTCTGCAAATTTTGATATATTATTTGTATTTTTGTAAATTAGAATGATTTAGTTATGATTTCCTAAATTAATATGGTAAAATGGAAAATAGCTATGCCGAGGGCATTGCCGTCGGTGTAGAAAAGGCCATCGGCATAGCTATCTTACACGGCAGTTCTATGCCGACAGCCAACTTTGTGGGCTACCTGGCCCGTGGCCTACGTCGACGGCACCGACATTTGGCTGTCGGCGTAGACGCTGGCCGTCGGCGTATTACGCCATTCCCATAGTGAATGTACATATGTCAAGAATGTGCACAACACTTTGACATGCTAAGGGTTGTAGATGCAGCACACAATGTAACGATCTTGGCAGTGGTCAAAACGAGAGACTAGCACTTCAGACTGTTTTAAAAAATCAACCATTGAAGTGATCAATGTCTTAATCCAACTCCATCTCATTATCCTGCCGCGCCCTGCTGCTTCTGATGCATGACCATATCTTTATGGTTCTATCATGTGACACACTTATAATCTGCTGCCCATCTCACTGATATGTAAACTAGTAAATTTGGAGTCATGGCCTGCCAAACTCTTGATCCGCTTGTAATCCCGAGATGACCAAAGCACCGATGTAGCGCCAATAAGCACCCTCCCGGGGTTCAAACTTCACCTGCGAGACAAGACTCTTATGTGCCGGTATACAATATAGCATTGCTCTACCTGTCCTCAAATCCCATATTCGACAGATATTTTTTTCACCCACAGTTCGCAACTAGATGGCCATCAAGGGAGAAGCTGACTCCTAGGACAGGTCTCCCAATACAATCTTCCGAATCTCAGGTCCCAGGCCCGAGCATGCGCATCAAGGGATGCAGAAACAGGATAAATGGGACAAGTGGGTTCTCATTTTTACACTTATATATTAACTCTGGACTAAGTGGGACAAGTAGGATAAGTTACAAATCTCACTTATGACTTCTCCCACTAATCCCACTTAGTCTAAAATTAGTATATAGGTGTAAAATTGAGAACCCAGTTGTCCCACTTGTCACGTTTCTGCATCCTTATGTGTGAAAGCTCACTCCGTATGCCAACTATTTATCCCATAAACGTGCAAAATTTCATGTTCAAGTACTTTTTATTTTAGTGTACATAAAAATGATAAACCTATAGATCCGGGTATCTATATTTTCAAATCTACAAATTTTATCAGATTTTGTTATTTTTATGTAGCCCACAATACAAAGAATATCGAAATAAAATTTTGCATGCTTGTAGGCAACTATGTTCTGTTGCATCACATAAGAACCAGTTAAAGTAATTCTATATGTACGTCAAAGTATATGCAAAGTACACAGCATACACTGAGTTGTTATGATTGCACAAAGACCAAACGATGATAAAACACAGTAACTAGTCAATGCTAGTCAATACATTGACTAGTCAATACATGGAACTTACAACACTATATACTAATCTTCATACATTGTTGTAGTATAAACATCTTATATTATGGGACAGGGAGTAGTACCAATCATCATTAGTAACCGATAAAGAACACCTACAACAGATATCTAAGGCCATGTACAATGGAGACTGCTTAAAGAGGTGCTTATAAAATTAAACCAGACTTTTTCGTAAGCATCAATGCATATTTCTATAGGATAGCTGCCTAGTTAAGCATCCTCCTTATATATAATTAAGCACTAGTGCTCACGCAAAAACCAGTTTAATTTATTAAAAATCTCCCTAAGCACATCGCTTCATACATTCCGCAAGCACCACAAGCACAGACAAGCAATGCATCCCATAAGCAAGTGCCTTTGTGTCCTTATCCAATTTGTCCCAACTTTTGCGACGGATTTCCTTTCCTTCGCTGCACATGAAATGGACATGACAATTGTGTTAAATCCTGAAGCAAAATAAATATATAGGCCTCATAAATATATCAAGAATACCTGTCAAGAGAAACAGAGCCACTTACATAAAAGCTTTCTTGTGCATCTCATGCTTTTTGTCCATCAACTCAAACAGCTCGTTAAGCCTCGGATCAGGAATCCTTGTAGTTTTTCTATTACATGGAAAGAGTACTTTCATTAAAGTTGTACAAACGAAAACAAAAAATTGTATGCTATCATGCCTGCTAATATGTCCCGCTAAAGACCACCTAATTTCTAATCATTAAAAAATCACGCATGACTATATCATAGAGTAATTAGGATCCATGAGAGGAGAACGTAGTTTGAATCAGTATGATTTATTCCAAACCTAAAAATAGCTATAAACAAAGTGATCAAATTATGCATGACAGTACTGTCAATTCCAAAATCGATAACAGTAGACTGATTTCAGATATACTACGGCTCCATCTAAGAGCATCTCTAGCAGCAACCATATATCTGAAATGCGTTTAAGGGCGCCCTAAAAGAAGTTTGTAGATCGTGTTGGTGTTGTCGTAGATCAGTACCCTATCCAAAACTATAAATTTCAAAATAAACATTGGCGCAATCGCCGGAGTTCATCGTTGACACCGGAATTTGTCGGATTTCATACTAAAAGGGGTAGCATAATTTACAAAAGGGGCGAAATCTGCACGCGGTTCGTAGTACACAAAATTCGGCCCTGAGAGAACTCACCGGGGACTGTCTATAGCGACCTAGAACCGGTGGCGGGGGGGGAAGGGGGGAGGGAGGAGAACGCGGGCGGCCTCCGCCAACCTCTGGGCGCGGGCGGCCTCCCTCGGCCTCGACAGCGCGCAGCGCGGCAAGACGCTCAGCCTCCTCTGCCGTCTACTGCGCAGCAGCCTCCGCCGTCGTCTTGGCCAGCTCCTCCTCCGTGGGCTCCTTGACGAAGTCTTCGGAGCCGATGATGCGCCCCGAATCTACCGCGCCGTCGAAGGAGGAGGAGGATGGAGGCAGCGTCGGAGAGTGGAGGCGACAGCGTGAGAAGGACGCTCCCGTGGCGTATGCCGTGTAGGGCGCCAGCTTCGGCGGCGGCCTCGCGCCGTGGTTTGTCCACATGCGCACATCGCGCTTCTTCGTCGCCTCAGAGCGGACGATGCGCGCCCGCCGCCTCGGCGGGAGTCTCCGCCACCGGGCGGTACACGATGTTGTCGCGGCTGCCACCTCCACCGATGCGGCCACCACCCTGACCTCCGCCTCGGCCTCGGGAAGCCATCTCCACGAGCTGCTCGATGGATTACGGCGCGGAACGGCGGAGATTGGTCACCGGAGCAGAGTGGCGGCGGAAGGGGGCGAGGGAGGAGAGTGGCCGGAGGGATAGGGTTTCGACCCAAAAACCCCCTCCGGCCTATATATATAATAGATCGGCGACGTGCGTTTTTGGGCGCCCTAAAACGATTTATGGGCTAGGCCGTTTTTACGGAAGCTGATCGGCGCAGATTTTGGTCTAAAATCATAAAGTCATCGGACTTTTATGGTTTTTGAGCCTTTTACAATAGGCGATAGCTGCTAGAGATACTCTAAGTGAATCTCTAGGTCAATCGACCTCGACCGGCACGGTTCAGATCGAAGTGAATCGAACCAAATCAGAGCAATTACGTGTGCAGTCGTAGAGAGGTACTTACGACGGGGACGAGCCTGGGACAACATATGGCGAGAAGCCGCCACCGGCGAGGGCGCGTGGACGAGCCCCATAAGGTGGCCTGCCGCTGCCGGCATCTTTCTCACGAGAGAGCGCAGGGCCATCACGTCAGCGGCAATCTAGGGTTTCGTTGGCTGGCTGGTGCCTGGTGGTGCTAGTGCGTTTCCAGGTACACGAGGACTGCTGCAAAAAAAAGTACAGTACACGACACGAGGACGGCGCATCATAATAGCGGCCGCCATCCGACTGCTATTTCGTCTCCAATCCGGTTCCGCAACCGATTCAACTGGCCCATACATGGCCGAACTTGTGCAGCCCAAGCAAAAAAAAAAGTATCCTCCAAATTTCTTCTGTAAATTTTTATTATCGAGAAGGGCCACATACCCTACCATATGATATTACTTACACTAAAAATACTAGACAATCTTATTTTTCTGCACATAAAGAAATAAAGAAGCCATTGCAATTGCCGGAAATACTAAGCCTACTAAAGGCACGAAAATAGAAGGTAAGTTTAAATCCGTCATAGAATAGGTGTCTCAATTTAAATTTACTATTTCTATCTATTCAAAAAATATCTTAAGATTCTTATGATATAATTAAGTATATCTATTATAAGGAATATTGACTATTGTATTTTTAAGTTTGCAAAATTAATATTTTTTATGGAATACTTTAGTGATTTTGTTTAGTGGTCCTCGCGGGCGACGGGCGAACCCTAACTTGCTCCTCTCTCCTAGGCCCCCTCCCCACCTCTCTCCCTACGGATGCCGCCGACGTGGACCGTCGGGCCTTCCCCGCATGGTGCTAGTCGTGGTGGGTCAGCCTTTTCCCCGTGCACATGGAGGGTGGCACGGTGACTCCTGGCAGTGGTGCAACTCGGCCGGCAGTAGTCTGGCTCAGCGGAGTAGGTCCCTAAGCAGGTGGTGCAGCAATGCAGTTGTTAGCTGTGGGGCGACATGGTGGTGCGGGTGGCCAGCAGCGCCCGCTCGGCCCAGATCTGGGCCCATTTGGGATCCATCTAGGTAGGGGTAGGCCGACAATGCTCCGAGCAGCGACAAGGCTCCCTAGAGATGGAGGGGTGCAACGGCAGTACTGCTGGTGGCGATGTTTCAGTCGGCTTGCTACAGCATGGCGGCAAGGCCTACACGAGCCCATCTGGGCTGGCCAGGCCAGTAGGGGCCTGGTGTGACCCTGTTTCCATGTCAGGTCGGCTACCGAGATGGCTGTGGAGGTAGTTCCCTCCACATGGCTGTGATGCTGCTATCCCTGATTTTGTTGTCCCCTTTTCTTTCTTCTAGGCCTCGTGTTAGTCACCCCAGTGAGACGACAATTATGCGTGCAAGACCGTGGTGGCGCATGCTGGTGAGCAGCAAGTTGGGTGGAGCACTACAAATCGTCTGGGGGTGGTGTGTGTTTTGGGGGTGAGAGAAATCCTTGTCGGCTAGTTCAGCACCGATGTGGTGATGCATGCGGGTGACACCTTCCTTCCTAAAGGGCCTTAGGTGTACCCCTTCCCCACTCCCCTCTGCATACTAGGGGAAACCCTAGGACTAGTTTGGACAGCAGCAGCATCATTGCTTTCTTCGTTGAAGGTGTTGCTTGGTACCCGGCGCTTTGACGTGCTAGGAGCTTGGTGGGACTTCTCCGAAGGGCGGAACGGTGGCGGTTCAACTATGTTTCGTCGATCTGCCGATGTCGGCATTTGTTTCTTTTTCTTTCTCTCATTTTCCTTTTGGGCTAGGTTATGTTGCGACCCAAGCAAGCTTGTTGTATCGCATGTTTGCTATATTAATATAGCAGGGCGAAAGCATGTTTCGTGGCAAAGTAGACTAGATACGAATTAAAATGAGTGAATCCACACGCTAAAAGTAGTCTAGATACGGATTAAAATCTACAAAAAGCTAAAAAGAAGGGCAAGCCTGTCGTATACTTCACTTGTCCTCCTATCCAAAATTAGAGAATAGGGTAGTGCATGTTGGAAATCTAGTCAAGGGAGATATCCGGTGTGAATCAACTTTACACCATGGTTACGGTGAGGAAGGATAAATTTGTATGCCCATGCTTAGTGGGCCTGCAAAGCTAGTTCACATGAGTGGATTCTTTCACAGCGTGCCTTTATTACGGCCTGATACGTCTCAAATGTATCTATAATTTTTGATGCTCCATGCTTGTTCTTACACCATTTGCTTTGAGTTTTGTTACACTTCGTGGCATTTTTATGCATTTTCGGAACTAACCTATTAACAAGATGCCGCAGTGCCAGTTCCCTATTTTCTGCTGTTTTTGTGTTTCAGAAAAGTTACACAGCAAATATTCTCGAAATTGGACGAAACAAAAACCGAACCTCCTAATATTTACCGAAGCTTCCAGAAGACCGAAGAGGAGACGGAGGGGGGCCACGGGCCGGCCACACCATAGGGCGTCATGGCCAGCCCCTGGCCCACGTCCCCTATGGGTGAGGCCGCCCTGGTCCACTCCTGACGCCGCCCCTTCGCCTATAAAGACCCCTCGACAGGAAAAACCTAAACACCCGATCAATTTTCCAGAAACACATCGCGATCCACCGCCATCGTCGATCTGAGATCGGGAGGGTCCAGAAGCTCTTCCTGGCACCCTGCCGGAGAGGGGAATCGCCACCGAAGGTCTTCTTCATCGCCATGCTTGCCTCCGGCGTGATGAGTGAGTAGTCTGCCTTGGACTATGGGTCCATAGCAATTGCTAGATGGTTGTCTTCTCCACCATGTGCTTCATGTTTAGATCTCGTGAGCTGCCTTACATGATCGAGATCATCTTTATGTAATTCTACATGTTGTGTTTGTTGGAATCCGATGAATATTGGTGTTATGTTAAGTTGATGTTCTGAATTTTATCTTATGTTATCTCTATGTTGTTTATGATCTTGCATGCTCTCCGTTGTTAGTAGCTATCTTGGCCAAGTAGATACTAGTGACTCCAAGAGGGGGTATTTATGCTCGATAGTTGGGTTCATGCCTCTATTTAATCTGGGGGAGTGACAGAAACCTCTAAGGTTGTAGATGTGATGTTGCCACTAGGGAGAAAACAACAATCTTGTGTCCAAGGACATTTGTTTTATTTACATTACACACTTTGCTTAATGCAGTTATCTGTTGTTCGCAACTTAATACTTTTGGGGTCCTCGGATGATTCCCCGCGAGTGGATTATTAGTCATAGATGCAGTTGGATGGTGGTCTATGTATTTTGTTGTAATGCCCAGAGTAAATCTCATAGTGATCCTCGTGACATATGCATGTTATCTTTATTCTATCAATTGCCCAACTGTAATTTGTTTACCCAGTATGTCGTTATTTATCTTATGGAGAGACACCACTAGGGAACTGTGGACCCCGGTCTAATTTCCTTTACATTGCTATTACTGTATACTTTTAATCGTACTGTTTACTTTCTCGCATACTACTATTGCTTTCCACTCAATACGCTCAATCATTTGTTTACAGCAAACCGGTGAGATTGACAACCTCATCATAAGTTGGGAGCAAAGTTCTTGGTTGTGTTGTGTGCAGGTTCCACATTGCTGCTGGTGCAAAGCAAAGCCCTGGACGAGGCGCCTTATAAATTATCCGGAGCTGTCGCGAAGCTAGCAGGCATCACCTTCTAAAGTTTGCCTTTTTCCTACTGGTTTGATAAACCTCGGTTTCTTAATGAGGGAAAACTTGCTACTGTGCTCATCATACCTTCCTCTTGGGGTTCCCAACTGGGTGGTTATCTGCCCGCATCAAGCAACTTTTTTTGGCGCCGTTGCCGGAAAAAAAGAAGATTTCTGCAAGGAAAAGGACAAATCACGCTTGGAAGGTCTCTACTTAAGCTCCTGGGCACCATTATAGATATGGGAAAATGCACCATAAGATTCATCTCTCCACCTTGCAATAATCATGTGTTTCCTAAAGTTAAGAGCAAAGGTAAGAGAGGAAGACGTAAGGCACCCATTGACCCTAATGCTGCATTGCTTAATATTACTTGATTTGCACCTTTCTGCGCCTAGCTCAAAGGCGTTAAAGAAAAGCACTCTTGGGAGATAACCCATTGTTTTATTTTCAATTCTTTTTCTTTTATTTGAGTCTTGGAATACTACTGTAATAACCGCTCCTTATCCTTTTTATTTTGTTGTTGTGCCAAGAGAAACCTCTAATTTGAGTGAGGTAAGATTTGGGGAAGTTGTTGTCCTGAAACAGATTTCGGTGCTGCACCGTAAAAATTTGTGCAAATTCTCAGAATATCTTTTTGACCTGCTAGTTATTTCCAAACTTTCATTAGTTTTACACTTTTTGATTTGAGCAACAGAAAACCCTCGAAAAATCGACCTTTGTCAGCTGTTCTGTTTTGACAGATTTCTGCCACTATTTGTGTTTGCCTCTCGATCACTTTCTTTTTGAGTTCTTTTGATCACGGAACTTTTGGGGAAGTTGCTACAGTAGTATATGCTTTATATGTGGTGGTTTTGAGTTGAAATCTGAACCAAAAAAGGGGTTGATTTATTATTATGCTTACACTAATGTTGCTAATAGAATTGTGTTGAGTTTTGTATGAAGGAAGTTTTCAAGTGTAGGGATTGGAGAATGATGAGATGAGTTGAAGAATGGACAAAAGCTCAAGCTTGGGGATGCCCACGCACCCCAAGAAATATCTAAGAGGTACAAGCGTCAAAGCTTGGGGATGCCTCGGAAGCACCCCTTCTTCATCGGCAAAAATCAAGTCACCTTTCAACACACTATATTTTTATTGCTTCATGCATTATGCGTTTTTCTTGGAGCGTCTTTACTTTAGTTTTCAGTTTTGTTTAGTTTTGTTTGCTGCAATAAATGGTTGGACCCCAACAAATTTCTTTTGGAGGAGATTTACTTGCTTTTCATTTGCCAAGAACACTCCGTTTTTCACTCTTATCGTTCAACGAGTGTTCTCTTTTTCTAGAACTGCGTTTAGCTTTCGTTTTTTTGCCTTGATTTTTGTTCAGATCTTGTTTTATCTTTGCATCAAGATATATTTTGACCTCTGGTCTATATTGGTATTCATCAAAAGAGTTATTTTAAAAAGATTTGAATGGTGTTGAAAAATAGAAAAAAAATTATGCAAAAAAGTGGTACAAAAAGGAGCTCATTTAGACTGCGGCTTAGACTTTTTCATGTCGTGCTTGATGTCATTTTGATAGTATGCTTAGTGATTTTTGCTGTATCATGACTTGTCTCAAATGACTGAGATTGCTTAATGAGCCTTTGAAAAAAATCATGCATTATTTTATTATTTTGAAGCATTAATTTGGTTTTCTCCTTAATGCTTTATTTGGGTTGACTTGGCGCATGCTTACAACATGTTTGACTCATACAAAGTCGCCATAAGCCTCTATGATCATTTAGTTTTTGATTTTTAATGCCATCTTATGCTTCTCTTAATGATGTTTTATCGCTATGCATGATTATGGCCATTATTGCTCTCTTAGTTTGTCGCTCCCAGTCTTTTGCTAGCCCTTATTTTGTACTGAGTATGAGCTCTACTCGTGCATCCAACTCCCAAAAACCAAGTTATGCCAATGTGTCCACCATACATACCTATTAGCAATTTGCTATTTCAAAGTACATTTAACTTGCTTTTATCTATCCTTCAAATTAAACTCTTTTTGGTGTTATATGAAAATTAGTCAGTAAAGCTCTCACGAACCTGATGGCACACTTTACTTTTCTCGCTTTTAAAAATTTGACATTGTGACTCTCTTATGTTGAGTTGTTATGCTTGCAAGTTGTAAGTTGAAAATTAGCCAAACCATGTCGTCATGGGGTATGCTTTCAATATTACACTTCTTATTTGAGTTGATATCGTGATCTTTTGTTTATCGATACTCGCGATGTGAAATAAGTTGGGAATTTGGCGGGATCATGGAGTTTGTATACGTGTTAGAGAAACGCCTGGGCCGCCAATCTAAGCCATGCATAATTCATGGTGGAAATTTACAGTATGCCCATAGTGGACATTCTACGAGGCATCTCAAAATAAAAAGCTATACCAATGGTAAATAAAAGAGATGCTGAGTGATGTCTACGCACGCGTCTGTTCTTGTAGACAGTGTTGGGCCTCCAAGTGCAGAGGTTTGTAGAACAGCAGCAAATTTCCCTTAAGTGGATCACTCAAGGTTTATCGAACTCAGGGAGGAAGAGGTCAAAGCTATCCCTCTCAAGCAACCCTGTAATTATGATACAGAAAGTCTCTTGTGTCCCCAACACACCCAATACACTTGTCAGATGTATAGGTGCACTAGTTCGGCGAAGAGATAGTGAAATACAAGCGATAGTGATGATTATAAGTAGTAAATATAATCTGAAATAAATATCGCTGCAAGCAAATATGTAACAAAACTGAAAGGAAACGATGTGCAATGCTTGGAAACAAGGCCTAGGGATCATACTTTCACTAGTGGACACACTCCCAACAAATATAACATATATGAACCAATAGATACTATCATCAATATGCAACTCAAAACAATTCTCCAATGGAAAACGAACACTAATCATGCGTAGGGCTACGAAGCACTCCTCAAAGTCCGTACGTACCCAAACTAGATTGTCCCACACTATCACCGTGAACGCAATAGATGGTTCCAACAAACACTAACATTTCATAGAGACATTAACCAAAAAGATACACATGATACACACACTAGTTACCTTTACATCATGATACAAGGTATCTCCGGAGAGTACAATAATAAAGCATAGGAGTAGCATAATATCTAAATAATAACATCTACCAATTCAACTAGATACAAAGCTCACGATCACATAAAGATCACATCATGGGAGAGAGAGGTGAACCACATAGCTACCTGCAGAGCCCTCAGCCCCGGGGGAGAACTACTCCCTCCTCATCATAGGAGACAGCAAGGTTGATGGAGATCACGGTGAGGTCGATGGAGATGGCGGAGACGGTGATGGAGACCAATGGAGATGGCTCCGGGGGCACTTCCCCGTCCCGCCAGGGTGCCGGAACAGAGACTTCTGTCCCCCGAAATTTTTCTTCGACGGCTGCGGAACTGTTCTGGGAAAAACACCGATTGATTTAGGGTTTTCCGCCGGGAGGCTTTATATAGGCGAAGGGGCGTCGTCAGGAGGCGACCAGGGTGGTCTCACCATAGGGGGGCACGGCCAGGGGCTGGGCCGCACCCCCTCATGGTGAGGCTGGCCCTTGGCCCCCCTCCGGCTCTCGTTCGGTCTGCGGTCCTCTTCCGGGGAAAATAAGACTTCTGGAACTTGTTTCGTCCAATTCCGAGAATATTTCCTGTGTAGCTTTTCTGAAACACAAAAACAGCAGAAAACAGGGAACTGGCACTGTGGCATCTTGTCAATAGGTTAGTTCTGGAAATCGCATAAAAACACCACGAAGTGTAACGAAACACAAGGCAAATGGTGTAAAAACAAGCATGGAGCATCAAAAATTATAGATACATTTGAGACGTATCAGCATCCCCAAGCTTAACTCCTGCTCGTCCTCGAGTAGGTAAGTGATAACAAAAGAATAATTTTTTAGGTGACATGCACCATCACAATTTGATCAACGAGGTAGAGCATTGAGTGCTGAGATCAAAGAACTTAAAACATGGGCATGAAAGACATAATCTTGATAATAGAAACTTAGCAACCATGTTATAGCATGAAAAGAAACACAAAGGAAAGATCATGAAAATGAAATAATGAAAGTCAAACGTGTGTTCAAACCATAAGGAAAAAACATACAAATAGTTTTCAGCTTGTCCTTCATGAGAGAGCAAAACATAAATGCATAGGACACCTTCAAGTTTAAGAGGGCGACTAGATACAAGTAATTTAAGAACAAGTGAAACCATCATCATGAATCAATCAATGAAAACTTTGGGACAATGCACATTATACTCAGAATGACAACTATGCTCTCTTAGATGGTGCATAAAGATAGAAGGTGGAGACTCAACATAAAAGTAAAAGAAAGGCCCTTCGCGGAGGGAAGCAGTGATTGCAAGTTTTATAAACCTTCAAAAATTATGGTACTTACCGGCTTTGAGCTCTCATTGCCCCCATCATAAGCATCTTGAATGGTTAAAGTTAATGCGAGTACACTTATGATGCATATGCTTGACAAATCATAAGTTGAAAACCTCGTGTCCCTTGAAGTACGAATACCCAAACCTCATGCTACTTTACTTAGAGTCCCAAGCAAGCTCTTGTCATTGTAAGTATACACGTATCATCAAGAACCGCCAACGGGGTACCTCCGTGCCCGATGACATTGAACAAGCCCACATCAAAATGATAGGACAAACAGACAATGAACACCTTGGCATCTCTTTTATTTACCATTGGTATAGCTTTTTATTGTGAGATGCGTCGTCGAATGTTCACCATAGGCATGCTGTAAATTTCCACCATGAATTATGCATGGCTTAGATTAGCGGCCCAGGCATTTCTCTAACACGTATACAAACTCCATGATCCCGCAAGATTCCCAATTCATTTCACACCGTGAGTATCCATAAACAAAAGATCACGATATCAACTCAAATGAAAGATAGTGCAATGTTGAAAGCTTGCCCCATGACGGCATGGCTGGGCTAATTCCCAACTTACAACTTGCAAGCATAACAACTCAACATAAGAGAGCCACAATGTCAAATTTTAAAACAAGAAAAGTAAAGTGTGCCATCCGGTTCGTGAGAGCTTTACTGCCCAATTTTCGCATAACACCAAAAAGAGTTTAATTTGAAGGATAGATAAAAGCAAGTCAAATGTACTTTGGAATAGCAAATTGCTAATAGGTATGTATGGTGGACACAATGGCAAACTTGGTTTTTAGGAGTTGGATGCACGAGTAGAGCTCATACTCAGTACAAAATGAGGGCTAGCAAAAGACTGGGAGCGACCAACTAAGAGAGCAATAATGGCCATAATCATGCAGAGCGACAAAGCGTCATTAAAAGAAGCATAAGATGGCATCAAAAGTCAAAAACTAAATGATCATAGAGGCAATGGCGACTTTGTATGAGTCTAACATGTGTGAGCATGCACCAAGTCAATCCAAATAAAGCATCGAAGGAGAAAACCAAAATAATGCTTCCAAATAATAAAAATAACGCATGATTTTTTTCAAAGGCTCATTAAGCAATCTCAGTCATTTGAGACAAGCCATGCTACAGCAAAACCACAAAGCATACTATCGAAAAGACATCAAGCACGACATGCAAAAGCCTAGGATGCAGTCTACACAAGCTCCTTTTTGTACCACTTTTTTGTATGAAACTTTTTCTCTTTTCCAACACCATTCAAACATTTTTGAGGAAGCTCTTTTGACGAAAACCAACATAGACCAGTGGTCAAAATACACCTTGATGTAAAGATAAAAGAAGATCTGAACAAAAATCAAGGCAAAAAACAAAAGCTAAACGCAGTAGCAGAAAAAGAGAACACTCGTTGAACAAAAAGAGTGAAAACTAGAGTGTTCTTGGCAATGAAAAACATCTCCCTCCAAAACAACATGATGTGATCAAACCATTTATTGCAGCAAGCAAAACAAAAGAAAACTGAAAGTAAAAACAACTGACGCTCCAAGGAAAACGCATAATGCATGAAGCAATAAAAATATAGTGTCTTGGAAGGTGACCTAATTTTTGCCAATGAAGAAAGGGGTGCCTCGGGGGCATCCCCAAGCTTTGACGCTTGTACTTCTTGGGTATTTCTTAGGGTGGCATGGGCATCCCCAAGCTTCAGCTTTTGTCCATTCTTCATCTCATCTCATCATTCTCCAATCCCTACACTTGAAAACTTCCTTCATACAAAACTTAACACAATTCTATTAGCAACATTAGCATAAACATAATAATAAATCAACCCTTTTTGCTTGAGGTTTCAATTCAAAACCACCACATATAAAGCATATACTACTGTAGCAACTTCCCCAAAAGTTCCGTGATCAAAAGAACTCAAAAAGAAAGCGATCGAGAGGCAAACACAAATAGTGGCAGAAATCTGTCAAAATAGAACAGCTGACAAAGGTTGATTTTTTAAAGGATTTTCTGTTGCTCAAATCAAAAAGTGTTCAACTAATGAAAGTTTGGATATAACCTGGGTCATGTGCACAAGAAATCGCAGGTCCAAAAGATATACAGAGAATTTTCGCGAATTTTTACGGTGCAGCACCAAAAACTGTTTTAGGACAGCAACATCCCCAAATCTTACCTCACTCAAATTAGAGGTTTCTCTTGGCACAACAACGAAATAAAAAGGATAAGGAGCGGTTATTACAGTAGTAATAACTTCCAAGACTCAAATAAAAGAAAAAGTACTGAAAATAAATAATGGGTTATCTCCCAAGAGTGCTTTTCTTTAACGCCTTTGAGCTAGGCGCAGTAATTTGCAAAGATGCTTATGTAGGCGCCATAAAAGAGCTTAAGGCAAAGGCGCCATATAGGAACTTAAAGCAATAGAGAGCATTAAAAATAAAATGTGAAAGACATTTAAATCTGAACCACTTCCTATGAAAAATAATCTTGTAAAGAGACAAGTCTTGAAAGCGCAAAGCAAAAAGCATAGGAAGGCAAAACAAGTAAGCTTCAAAAATTGCAACATAAAGAGGGGAAACTCAATGTTGTTGAGATCCATCAAACCATGTTTCCCTCTCTCATAATAACTTTCAGTAGCATCATGAATAGAACTAACAATATAACTATCAAATAAAACATCCCTATCATGAGCCACATGCATAAAAGAATTAATACTATCCACATGAACAATCATAGCAGGAGCAGATTCAATAGAATAATTATCCTCATCACCATAATCATCAAAAACAGGAGGTATATTGTAATCATAACTTATTTTCTCCTCAAAAGTAGGTGAACTGAAAATATTATACTCATCATTATAGCCATCATAGACTAGAGGTTCAGTATCATCACAAGCTAGAGAACAACTATTCCGCAAAGCATATTCATCAAACATATCATCATAAGAAGAAACATGGATAGTACTAATGGTACAACAATTATTAACCTTAGAATTGGTACCAAAAAGATTTTCAATATCAAAAGTAGAGTGCTTTTCCCAATCATGATCACTAACATAGGTAATAGGCATAGGAACATCATCCCAATCAGAATTATCATAATCTATAGCAGGATCATAGCGCTTAGGGGAACATACCGTGTCCTCTCGCCTTTTACTCCTCTTCTTCTTCTTCATACTCTTCTTACTCTCTCCTTTAGGAGGGAGAGACTTGAAGGGCATCTTCTCCACATATTCTTTAGGAGGGAAAGGCATCTTCTCCACATAATCTAGTTTACTGACAGAAACAACAGAAGAAACTTTAGAGGATTTCTCCTCTCTATTAATAAGATCGAAACATCTATTAGTCCTGTCATAGCTTGGCAAAACATCATATTTTATAAGATTTTGTATGTAAGTATTTGCGAGGCAATCTTTAGCACAATAGAGATGACAACCACGAAGGATGCTATTAATATCAACATCTCTCATATCAACCAAAGAAATCTTTCTAGACATCCCTTCACACTCCAAAAACAAAGTAAGTTCATCATGCTGATTGAGAGTAATCTTGTCATCACAATACAAATTTACGGTACTAGTTTGATTAATTGGGCATTGAAAATTAAAGTGACCCTTTTTATCCCAAAGTTCACAAAGAAAAGGATAAAGCTCACAAACCTTTTCACCAAGCTCATCTAGATCCCTGAGCCACATATTGGTTTCTTCATTCCTGTGGGTGATGCAATAATCTTCCTTGTTGTGACTCTGTTCACAAGGTCTATGTACTCCACAAAAATTAACTTGCTTATAGGAAATAGGACTTTCAGAGGTTCGAGCATGTTTATTGCAATCATCAACAATAATATTACTTTCTATGCAAGTGTCCTTAAAAGGTTCATGATACACGTCTCCATTTCCTTTAGGAACATTAATATGGGAAGCAAAGGTCTTAAAGCAATCAATCATAATTTGAGGATCAAGACCATACTTAGCACTAAGCTCTTGAAAATCAGCAGTTTCAGCAAAAGACTTAATGCAATCAAACTCGTAATTCATACCTGATCCTTTACCTTTGTCGCTATCCCAACCTTCAATATTGTTTTGAATTGTTTCAAGCAGATCCCACTTGGTGTCAACATCCTTGCTTGTGAAAGACCCATCAAAGCATGCATCTAGATAGTCCTTATAATATCCTGAAAACCTTGCATAAAAATTATTAATAACAATATTACGGGGAAGATCATGAATAGGATACTTGTGCATTAGTAACTTCAATCTTCCCCACGCTTGGGCAATGCTTTCTCCCTCATGCGGATGAAAATTATAAATGCAATTCCTATATTTATAAACCTGACTAGAAGGATAGAATTTAGAATAAAAGAGAGATACAATTTCCTCCCAGTCAATAGATCGACCATCCTTCAGTGTTTTATACGATTCCGCAGCTCTGCCCTTCAGTGATAAAGAGAATAGCTTCTTCTTAACTTGGTTCATTGAAATACCTGCACACTAGAACAACTCGCATAATTCATGTATAAAAAGCAAATGATCACCAGGATGGACAGTTCCATCTCCTAAATAGCAGTTATCCATAGCATGTTCAACAATCTTCGTAGGTATTGTAAAAGGATGAGGAGCACAAGCATCATTAGAAACATCACATATGGGAGATAAAATATCATCAGAGCAAACTTTCTCCACTAAAGCTGGGGAACTAAAAATATCATGCTTAACAAAACCAGCTTCCCCAAGCTTAGACTTTTCTATAGCATTAGCATTAACGGTATTCAAAGCATTCGTACTAATAACATTGCTATGCGAAACAAGCTCCAAAGGTTTTTCAATTTTCTCTTCAAATCTAAACTCGGGAAAAATACTAAAGAACTCTTCACTTTCCATTAAGCCTAACTAGTGAAAATAAAAACAAGAAACAAAAAGATATAATTGTAGAATCTAAAGGAAATAACTCTGAGCACTCACACAGGAGGATGCGAGTACCTTTTACCTTACCTCCCCGGCAACGGCGCCAGAAAAGAGCTTGATGTCTACGCACGCATCTGTTCTTGTAGACAGTGTTGGGCCTCCAAGTGCAGAGGTTTGTAGAACAGCAGCAAGTTTCCCTTAAGTGGATCACCCAAGGTTTATCAAACTCAGGGAGGAAGAGGACAAAGCTATCCCTCTCAAGCAACCCTGCAATTACGATACAGAAAGTCTCTTGTGTCCCCAACACACCCAATACACTTGTCAGATGTATAGGTGCACTAGTTCGGCGAAGAGATAGTGAAATACAAGCGGTAGTGATGATTATAAGTAGTAACTGTGATATGAAATAAGTATCGCTGCGAGCAAACATGTAACAAAACAGGAAGTAAACGGTGTGCAATGCTTGGAAACAAGGCCTAGGGATCATACTTTCACTAGTGGACACACTCCCAACAAATATAACATAATTAAACCAATAGATACTATCATCAATATGCAACTCAAAACAATTCTCCAATGGAAAACGAACACTAATCATGCGTAGGGCTACGAAGCACTCCTCAAAGTCCGTATGTACCCAAACTAGATTGTCCCACACTATCACCGTGAACACACTAGATGATTCCAACAAACACCAACATTTCATAGAGACATTAACCAAAAAGATACACATGATGCACACACTAGTCACCTTTACACCATGATACAGGGTATCTTCGGAGAGTACAATAATAAAGCATAGGAGTAGCATAATATCTGAATAATAACATCTACCAATTCAAGTAGATACAAAGCTCACGATCACATAAAGATCACATCATGGGAGAGAGAGGTGAACCACATAGCTACCGGCAGAGCCCTCAGCCCCGTGGGAGAACTACTCCCTCCTCATCATTGGAGACAACAAGGATGATGGAGATGATGGTGAGGTCGATGGAGATGGCGGAGACGGCGATGGAGACCGATGGAGATGGCTCCGGGGGTACTTCCCCGTCCTGGCAGGGTGCCGGAACAGAGACTTCTGTCCACCAAAATTTGTCTTCGACGGCGGCAGAGCTGTGGAACTATTCTGGGAAAAACGCCGATTGATTTAGGGTTTTCTGTCGAGAGGCTTGATACGTCTCAAACGTATCTATAATTTTTGATGCTCCATGCTTGTTTTTGCACCATTTGCCTTGTGTTTTGTTACACTTCGTGGCGTTTTTATGTGATTTCCGGAACTAACCTATTGACAAGATGCCACAGTGCCAGTTCCCTGTTTTCTGCTGTTTTTGTGTTTCAGAAAAGCTACACAGGAAATATTCTCGGAATTGGACGAAACAAAAGCCAGAAGTCTTATTTTTCCCAGAAGCTTCCCGAAGACCGAAAGAGAGCCGGAGAGGGGCCAGAGGCCGCCCTCACACATAGGTGGCGCGGCCCAGGCCCTGGCCGCGCCACCCTGGTGTGAGGAGCCCCTGGCTGCCCCCTGACGATGCCACTTCGCCTATATAAAGCCTCGGGACGGAAAACCCTAAAAGAGTCGGCAAATTTCCAGAAAGAGTTCCACAGTTCCGCCGCCGCCACCGACGAATTTCGGGGGACAAAAGTCTCTGTTCCGGCACCCTGCTGGGACGGGGAAGTGCCCCCAGAGCCATCTCCATCGGTCTCCATCGCCATCTCCGCCGTCTCCATCGACCTCACCGCCATCTCCATGAACCTTGCTGTCTCCTATGATGAGGAGGGAGTAGTTCTCCCCCGGGGCTGAGGGCTCTACCGGTAGCTATGTGGTTCACCTCTCTCTCCCATGATGTGATCTTTATGTGATCATGAGCTTTGTATCATGTTGAATAAGTAGATGTTACTCTTCTTCATTATGTGTACTCTAGTGTGTTATTAAAGTAATCTATTCCTCCTGCCACGGTGTAACGGTGATAGTGCGTGCATCGTGGTGGTACTTGGTCTAGGCTACGATTGTGATCTCTTATGGATTATGAGAATAATTATCACTATGATAGTATTGAAGTGATCTATTCCTCCTTTCATGGTGTAATGTTGACAGTGTGTGCACCGTGTTAGTACTTGGTCTAAGTTGCAATAATATCTATCTTGAGTTGTGATTTGATTTGGATATCTCTATGAGTGGTGTTTGTCAAGTACTTGATGAACTTTGAGGACTGCTTCGTAGCCCTACGCAATGATTAGTGTTATTCAATAGGAGAGTAATTCAGAGTACCATAGTGAAGAGAAGTTATTTATTTGTTCAATTATGTTATATTTGTTGGGAGTGTGTACACTAGTGAAAGTATGATCCCTAGGCCTTGTTTCCAAGCATTGCACACCGTTTACTTCCTGTTTTGTTACATGTTTGCTCGCAGCGATACTTATTTCATATCACAGTTACTACTTATAATCATCACTACCGCTTGTATTTCACTATCTCTTCGCCGAACTAGTGCACCTATACATCTGACAAGTGTATTGGGTGTGTTGGGGACACAAGAGACTTTCTGTATCGTAATTGCAGGGTTGTTTGAGAGGGATAGCTTTGACCTCTTCCTCCCTGAGTTCGATAAACCTTGGGTGATCCACTTAAGGGAAACTTGCTGCTGTTCTACAAACCTCTGCACTTGGAGGCCCAACACTGTCTACAAGAACAGACGTGTGCGTAGACATCAAGCTCTTTTCTGGCGCCGTTGCCGGGGAGGTAAGGTAAAAGGTACTCACATTCTTTGGCTACTAAGTCTTTTAGTTGCTGGTGAGTGCTCGGAGTTATTTCCTTTAGATTCCGCAATTACATCTTTTTGTTTCTTGTTTTTATTTTTACTAGTTAGGCTTAATAGAAAATAAAGAGTTCTCTAGTCTTTTTCCTGAGTTTAGATATGAAGTGTTTGAAGAGAAAATTGAAAAACCTTTGGAGCTTAATTTGCATGCTAATAGTGTTGTTAGTATGAATGCTTTGAACATCGTTGTTGCTAATGCTATAGAAAAGTCTAAGCTTGGGGAAGCTGGTTTTGTTAAGCATGATATTTTTAGTTCCCCAGCTTTAGTGGAGAAAGTTTGCTCTGATGATATTTTATCTCCCATATGTGATGTTCCTTCTTATGATGATATGTTTGAAGAATATGCTTTGCGAAATAGTTGCTCTCTAGCTTGTGATGATACTAAACCTCTAGTTTATGATGGTTATGATGATGGGTATAATATTTTCAGTTCACCTACTATTGAGGATAAAATTAGTTATGATTACAATATGCCTCCTATTTATGATGATTATGGTGATGAGAATAATTATTCTGTTGAATTTGCTCCTACTACTATTGTTCCTGTGGTGAGTATTAATTCTTTTATGCATGTGGCTCATGATAGAAATGCTTTATGTGATGGTTATGTTGTTAATTCTATTCATGATGCTACTGAAATTTATTACGAGAGAGGGAAACATGGTATGATGTATCTCAACAATATTAAGTTTCCCCTCTTTATGTTGCAAATCTTGAAGTGGCACTTGTTTTATCTATCCATGCTTGCTACTATGTGCCTCGTTGATTTATTTTCTTACAAGATTCCTATGCATAGGAAGTGGTTTAGATTTAAATTTCTTTCATATCTGCTTTTTGATGCTCTCTTTTGCTTTAAGTTTTTATATAGCGCCTTTGCCTCAAGCTCTTATATGGCGCCCACATGAGCATCTTTGCAAATTACTGCGCCTAGCTCAAAGGCGTTAAAGAAAAGCACTCTTGGGAGATAACCCATTGTTTATTTTTCAGTACTTTTTCTTTTATTTGAGTCTTGGAAGTTATTACTACTGTAATAACCGCTCCTTATCCTTTTATTTCGTTTTTGTGCCAAGAGAAGCCTCTAATTTGAGTGAGGTAAGATTTGGGGATGTTGCTGTACTGAAACAGTTTTTGGTGCTGCACCGTAAAAATTCGTGAAAATTCTTTGTATATCTTTTGGACCTGCGATTTCGCGTGCATATGCCCCAGGTTATATCCAAACTTTCATTAGTTGAACACTTTTTGATTTGAGCAACAGAAAACCCTCTAAAAATTCGACCTTTGTCAGCTGTTCTGTTTTGACAGATTTCTGCCAATATTTGTGTTTGCCGCTTTATCGCTTTCTTTTTTAGTTCTTTTGATCACGGAACTTTTGGGGAAGTTGATACAGTAGTATATGCTTAATATGTGGTGGTTTTAGGTTGAAACCTGAAGCAAAATAGGTTGATTATATGTTATGCTTACACTAATATTGCTAATAGATTTGTGTTTAGTTTTGTATGAAGGAAGTTTTCAAGTGTAGGGATCGGAGAGTGATGAGATGAGTTGAAGAATGGACAAAAGCTCAAGCTTGGGGATGCCCATGTCCCCCCAAGAAATATCCAAGAAAGTACAAGCGTCAAAGCTTGGGGATGCCCCCGAGGCACCCCTTCTTCATCGACAAAAATCAGGTCACCTTTCAAGACACTATATTTTTATTGCTTCATGCACTATGTGTTTTTCTTGGAGCGTCAGTTGTTTTTGTTTTCAGTATTAGTTTAGTTTAGTTTGCTGCAATAAATGGTTAGATCACATCATGTTTCTTTTGGAGGAGATGAACTCGCTTTTCATTTGCCAAGAACACTCTAGTTTTCACTCTTATCGTTCAATGAGTGTTCTCTTTTTCTGCTACTGCGTTTAGCTTGCATTTTGTGCCTTGATTTTTGTTCAGATATTGTTATATCT
Organism: Dactylis glomerata; assembly: GCA_007115705.1. Classification (NCBI taxonomy): domain Eukaryota; kingdom Viridiplantae; phylum Streptophyta; class Magnoliopsida; order Poales; family Poaceae; genus Dactylis; species Dactylis glomerata. The sequence continues at coordinate 25,524 of QXEO01000684.1, forward strand.
TTTCATCAAGGTGTATTTTTGCCTCTGGTCTTTATTGGTTTTCATCAAAAGAGGTGTTTATAAAAATTTTGAATGGTGTTGGAAAAGAGAAAAAGCTTTATGCAAAAAAGTGGTACAAGAAGGAGCTTGTGTAGACTGTGGCCTAGGCTTTTTCATGTCATGCTTGATGTCTTTTTGATAGTATGCTTAGTGGTTTTGCTGTAGCATGACTTGTCTCAAATAACTGAGATTGCTTAATGAGCCTTTGAAAAAATCATGCGTTGTTTTTATTATATGGAAGCATTATTTTGGTTTTCTCCTTGATGCTTTATTTGGGTTGACTTGGCACATGCTCACACATGTTAGACTCTTACAAAGTCGCCAATAGCCTCTATGATCATTTAGTTTTTGACTTTTGATGCCATCTTATGCTTCTTTTAATGTCGCTTTGTCGCTTTGCATGATTATGGCCATTATTGCTCTCTTAGTTGGTCGCTCCTAGTCTTTTGCTAGCCCTTATTTTGTACTGAGTATGAGCTCTACTCGTGCATCCAACTCCCAAAAACCAAGTTTTCCATTGTGTCCACTATAAATTCCTATGCATGGTATTTGCAAGCCATTCCAAGTAAATTTTCATGTGCTACCTTTCAAAAACCTTCAAAACACTTCTCGTTTTGTGACACTGTTTTTAGCTCATGGGGACATAGTGGTTGGATTTGCTATCTTCCATATTGCTTATTCCAAAAAGAAAAAAAAAAGAAAAGAAAAAAGAAAAAGGCACTCCTCCATGGAATGTGAATGTTGGTGGGCACCCGATGGAATCGGTTAGCCATAGTTTGTGAAAGGAAAAAAGGTGGGGAGGAGTGCCAAGCTTTATAAAAGAGCACAAAAGTGCCAATCTCTCTCTCAAAAACTTGCTTCATTTTTGTATGGAAGATAATAAGAACCCCACTGCCAGTCGTTGACAAAAACAACCACCTCTCAAAACCTAATTTTTATCTCTCTGTTTTACAAATGAAAAGCTCTAGCACATATTTAATCACTGCTTCCCTCTGCGAAGGGCCTTTCTTTTACTTTTATGTTGAGTCTCCACCTTCTACCTTTATGCACCATCTAAGAGAGCATAGTTGTCATTCTGAGTATAATGTGCATTGTCCCAAAGTTTTCATTGATTGATTTATGATGTTGGTTTCACTTGTTCTCAAATTATTTGTATCTAGTCGCCCTCTTAAACTTGAAGGTGTCCTATGCATTTATGTTTTGCTCTCCATGAAGGACAAGCTGAAAACCATTTGTATGTTTTTTCTTATGATTTGAACACATGTTTGACTTTCATTGTTTCATTTTCATGATCTTTTGTTTGTGTTCATTTGCATGTTTACAACATGGTTGCTCAGTTTTTATTGTCAAGATTATATCTTTCATGCCCATGTTTTAAGTTCTTATGATCCCAGCTCACAATGCTTACATATATGATCAAGATTATGATGGTGCATGTCACCTCAAAAATTATTTCTTTTGTTATCACTTACCTACTAGAGGACGAGCATGAGTTAAGCTTGGGGATGCTTGATACGTCTCAAACGTATCTATAATTTTTGAAGCTCCATGCTTGTTTTTGCACCATTTGCCTTGTGTTTTGTTACACTTCGTGGCGTTTTTATGCGATTTCCGGAACTAACCTATTGACAAGATGCCACAGTGCCAGTTCCCTGTTTTCTGCTATTTTTGTGTTTCAGAAAAGCTACACAGGAAATATTCTCGGAATTGGACAAAATAAAAGCCAGAAGTCTTATTTTTCCCGGAAGCTTCCCGAAGACCGAAAGAGAGCCGGAGGGGGGCCAGAGGCCGCCCTCACACATAGGTGGCGCAGCCCAGGCCCTGGCCGCGCCACCCTAGTGTGAGGAGCCCCTGGCTGCCCCCTGACGACGCCCCTTCGCCTATATAAAGCCTCAGGACGGAAAACCCTAAAAGAGTCGGCAAATTTCCAGAAAGAGTTCCACAGTTCCGCCGCCGCCACCGACGAATTTCGGGGGACAAAAGTCTCTGTTCCGGCACCCTGCCGGGACGGGGAAGTGCCCCCAGAGCCATCTCCATCGGTCTCCATCGCCATCTCCGCCGTCTCCATCGACCTCACCGCCATCTCCATCAACCTTGCTGTCTCCTATGATGAGGAGGGAGTAGTTCTCCCCCGGGGCTGAGGGCTCTACCGGTAGCTATGTGGTTCACCTCTCTCTCCCATGATGTGATCTTTATGTGATCGTGAGCTTTGTATCATGTTGAATAAGTAGATGTTACTCTTCTTAATTATGTGTACTCTAGTGTGTTATTAAAGTAATCTATTCCTCCTGCCATGGTGTAACGGTGACAGTGCGTGCATCGTGGTGGTACTTGGTCTAGGCTACGATTGTGATCTCTTATGGATTATGAGAATAATTAACACTATGATAGTATTGAAGTGATCTATTCCTCCTTTCATGGTGTAATGTTGACAGTGTGTGCACCGTGTTAGTACTTGGTCTAAGTTGCAATAATATCTATCTTGAGTTGTGATTTGATTTGGATATCTCTATGAGTGGTGTTTGTCAAGTACTTGATGAACTTTGAGGAGTGCTTCGTAGCCCTACGCAATGATTAGTGTTATTCAATAGGAGAGTAATTCAGAGTACCATAGTGAAGAGAAGTTATTTATTTGTTCAATTATGTTATATTTGTTGGGAGTGTGTACACTAGTGAAAGTATGATCCCTAGGCCTTGTTTCCAAGCATTGCACACCGTTTACTTCCTGTTTTGTTACATGTTTGCTCGCAGCGATACTTATTTCATATCACAGTTACTACTTATAATCATCACTACCGCTTGTATTTCACTATCTCTTCGCCGAACTAGTGCACCTATACATCTGACAAGTGTATTGGGTGTGTTGGGGACACAAGAGACTTTCTGTATCGTAATTGCAGGGTTGTTTGAGAGGGATAGCTTTGACCTCTTCCTCCTTGAGTTCGATAAACCTTGGGTGATCCACTTAAGGGAAACTTGCTGCTGTTCTACAAACCTCTGCACTTGGAGGCCCAACACTGTCTACATGAACAGACGTGTGCGTAGACATCAAGCTCTTTTCTGGCGCCGTTGCCGGGGAGGTAAGGTAAAAGGTACTCACATTCTTTGGCTACTAAGTCTTTTAGTTGCTGGTGAGTGCTCGGAGTTATTTCCTTTAGATTCCGCAATTACATCTTTTTGTTTCTTGTTTTTATTTTTACTAGTTAGGCTTAATAGAAAATAAAGAGTTCTCTAGTCTTTTTCCTGAGTTTAGATATGAAGTGTTTGAAGAGAAAATTGAAAAACCTTTGGAGCTTAATTGGCATGCTAATAGTGTTGTTAGTATGAATGCTTTGAACATCGTTGTTGCTAATGCTATAGAAAAGTCTAAGCTTGGAGAAGCTGGTTTTGTTAAGCATGATATTTTTAGTTCCCCAGCTTTAGTGGAGAAAGTTTGCTCTGATGATATTTTATCTCCCATATGTGATGTTCCTTCTTATGATGATATGTTTGAAGAATATGCTTTGCGAAATAGTTGCTCTCTAGCTTGTGATGATACTAAACCTCTAGTTTATGATGGTTATGATGATGGGTATAATATTTTCAGTTCACCTACTATTGAGGATAAAATTAGTTATGATTACAATATGCCTCCTATTTATGATGATTATGGTGATGAGAATAATTATTCTATTGAATTTGCTCCTACTACTATTGTTCCTGTGGTGAGTATTAATTCTTTTATGCATGTGGCTCATGATAGAAATGCTTTATGTGATGGTTATGTTGTTAATTCTATTCATGATGCTACTGAAATTTATTATGAGAGAGGGAAACATGGTATGATGTATCTCAACAATATTAAGTTTCCCCTCTTTATGTTGCAAATCTTGAAGTGGCACTTGTTTTATCTATCCATGCTTGCTACTATGTGCCTCGTTGATTTATTTTCTTACAAGATTCCTATGCATAGGAAGTGGTTTAGATTTAAATTTCTTTCATATCTGCTTTTTGATGCTCTCTTTTGCTTTAAGTTTTTATATAGCGCCTTTGCCTCAAGCTCTTATATGGCGCCCACATGAGCATCTTTGCAAATTACTGCGCCTAGCTCAAAGGCGTTAAAGAAAAGCACTCTTGGGAGATAACCCATTGTTTATTTTTCAGTACTTTTTCTTTTATTTGAGTCTTGGAAGTTATTACTACTGTAATAACCGCTCCTTATCCTTTTATTTCGTTTTTGTGCCAAGAGAAGCCTCTAATTTGAGTGAGGTAAGATTTGGGGATGTTGCTGTACTGAAACAGTTTTTGGTGCTGCACCGTAAAAATTCGTGAAAATTCTTTGTATATCTTTTGGACCTGCGATTTCTCGTGCATATGCCCCAGGTTATATCCAAACTTTCATTAGTTGAACACTTTTTGATTTGAGCAACAGAAAACCCTCTAAAAATTCGACATTTGTCAGCTGTTCTGTTTTGACAGATTTCTGCCAATATTTGTGTTTGCCGCTTTATCGCTTTCTTTTTTAGTTCTTTTGATCACGGAACTTTTGGGGAAGTTGCTACAGTAGTATATGCTTAATATGTGGTGGTTTTAGGTTGAAACCTGAAGCAAAAATAGGTTGATTATATGTTATGCTTACACTAATATTGCTAATAGATTTGTGTTTAGTTTTGTATGAAGGAAGTTTTCAAGTGTAGGGATCGGAGAGTGATGAGATGAGTTGAAGAATGGACAAAAGCTCAAGCTTGGGGATGCCCATGTCCCCCCAAGAAATATCCAAGAAGTACAAGCGTCAAAGCTTGGGGATGCCCCCGAGGCACCCCTTCTTCATCGACAAAAATCAGGTCACCTTTCAAGACACTATTTTTATTGCTTCATGCACTATGTGTTTTTCTTGGAGCGTCAGTTGTTTTTGTTTTCAGTATTAGTTTATTTTAGTTTGCTACAATAAATGGTTAGATCACATCATGTTTCTTTTGGAGGAGATGAACTCGCTTTTCATTTGCCAAGAACACTCTAGTTTTCACTCTTATCGTTCAATGAGTGTTCTCTTTTTCTGCTACTGCGTTTAGCTTGCATTTTGTGCCTTGATTTTTGTTCAGATATTGTTATATCTTTTCATCAAGGTATATTTTTGCCTCTGGTCTTTATTGGTTTTCATCAAAAGAGGTGTTTATAAAATTTTTGAATGGTGTTGGAAAAGAGAAAAAGCTTTATGCAAAAAAGTGGTACAAGAAGGAGCTTGTGTAGACTGTGGCCTAGGCTTTTTCATGTCATGCTTGATGTCTTTTTGATAGTATGCTTAGTGGTTTTGCTGTAGCATGACTTGTCTCAAATAACTGAGATTGCTTAATGAGCCTTTGAAAAAATCATGCGTTGTTTTTATTATATGGAAGCATTATTTTGGTTTTCTCCTTGATGCTTTATTTGGGTTGACTTGGCACATGCTCACACATGTTAGACTCTTACAAAGTCGCCAATAGCCTCTATGATCATTTAGTTTTTGACTTTTGATGCCATCTTATGCTTCTTTTAATGTCGCTTTGTCGCTTTGCATGATTATGGCCATTATTGCTCTCTTAGTTGGTCGCTCCTAGTCTTTTGCTAGCCCTTATTTTGTACTGAGTATGAGCTCTACTCATGCATCCAACTCCCAAAAACCAAGTTTTCCATTGTGTCCACTATAAATTCCTATGCATGGTATTTGCAAGCCATTCCAAGTAAATTTTCATGTGCTACCTTTCAAAAACCTTCAAAACACTTCTCATTTTGTGACACTGTTTTCAGCTCTTGGGGACATAGTGGTCGGATTTGCTATCTTCCATATTGCTTATTCCAAAAAGAAAAAAAAAGAAAAAAAGAAAAGAAAAAGGCACTCCTCCATGGAATGTGAATGTTGGTGGGCACCCGATGGAATCGGTTAGCCATAGTTTGTGAAAGGAAAAAAGGTGGGGAGGAGTGCCAAGCTTTATAAAAGAGCACAAAAGTGCCAATCTCTCTCTCAAAAACTTGCTTCATTTTTGTATGGAAGATATTAAGAACCCCACTGCCAGTCGTTGACAAAAACAACCACCTCTCAAAACCCAATTTTTATCTCTCTGTTTTACAAATGAAAAGCTCTAGCACATGTTTAATCACTGCTTCCCTCTGCGAAGGGCCTTTCTTTTACTTTTATGTTGAGTCTCCACCTTCTACCTTTATGCACCATCTAAGAGAGCATAGTTGTCATTCTGAGTATAATGTGCATTGTCCCAAAGTTTTCATTGATTGATTTATGATGTTGGTTTCACTTGTTCTCAAATTATTTGTATCTAGTCGCCCTCTTAAACTTGAAGGTGTCCTATGCATTTATGTTTTGCTCTCCATGAAGGACAAGCTGAAAACCATTTGTATGTTTTTTCTTATGATTTGAACACATGTTTGACTTTCATTGTTTCATTTTCATGATCTTTTGTTTGTGTTCATTTGCATGTTTACAACATGGTTGCTCAGTTTTTATTGTCAAGATTATATCTTTCATGCCGATGTTTTAAGTTCTTATGATCCCAGCTCACAATGCTTACATATATGATCAAGATTATGATGGTGCATGTCACCTCAAAAATTATTTCTTTTGTTATCACTTACCTACTCGAGGACGAGCATGAGTTAAGCTTGGGGATGCTTGATACGTCTCAAACGTATCTATAATTTTTGATGCTCCATGCTTATTTTTGCACCATTTGCCTTGTGTTTTGTTACACTTCGTGGCGTTTTTATGCGATTTCCGGAACTAACCTATTGACAAGATGCCACAGTGCCAGTTCCCTGTTTTCTGCTGTTTTTGTGTTTCAGAAAAGCTACACAGGAAATATTCTCGGAATTGGACAAAATAAAAGCCAGAAGTCTTATTTTTCCCGGAAGCTTCCCGAAGACCGAAAGAGAGCCGGAGGGGGCCAGAGGCCGCCCTCACACATAGGTGGCGCAGCCCAGGCCCTGGCTGCGCCACCCTAGTGTGAGGAGCCCCTGGCTGCCCCCTGACGACGCCCCTTCGCCTATATAAAGCCTCAGGACGGAAAACCCTAAAAGAGTCGGCAAATTTCCAGAAAGAGTTCCACAGTTCCGCCGCCGCCACCGACGAATTTTGGGGGACAAAAGTCTCTGTTCCGGCACCCTGCCGGGACGGGGAAGTGCCCCCAGAGCCATCTCCATCGGTCTCCATCGCCATCTCCGCCGTCTCCATCGACCTCACCGCCATCTCCATCAACCTTGCTGTCTCCTATGATGAGGACGGAGTAGTTCTCCCCCGGGGCTGAGGGCTCTACCGGTAGCTATGTGGTTCACCTCTCTCTCCCATGATGTGATCTTTATGTGATCGTGAGCTTTGTATCATGTTGAATAAGTAGATGTTACTCTTCTTCATTATGTGTACTCTAGTGTGTTATTAAAGTAATCTATTCCTCCTGCCACGGTGTAACGGTGACAGTGCGTGCATCGTGGTGGTACTTGGTCTAGGCTACGATTGTGATCTCTTATGGATTATGAGAATAATTATCACTATGATAGTATTGAAGTGATCGATTCCTCCTTTCATGGTGTAATGTTGACAGTGTGTGCACCGTGTTAGTACTTGGTCTAAGTTGCAATAATATCTATCTTGAGTTGTGATTTGATTTGGATATCTCCATGAGTGGTGTTTGTCAAGTACTTGATGAACTTTGAGGAGTGCTTCGTAGCCCTATGCAATGATTAGTGTTATTCAATAGGAGAGTAATTCAGAGTACCATAGTGAAGAGAAGTTATTTATTTGTTCAATTATGTTATATTTGTTGGGAGTGTGTACACTAGTGAAAGTATGATCCCTAGGCCTTGTTTCCAAGCATTGCACACCGTTTACTTCCTGTTTTGTTACATGTTTGCTCGCAGCGATACTTATTTCATATCATAGTTACTACTTATAATCATCACTACTGCTTGTATTTCACTATCTCTTCGCCGAACTAGTGCACCTATACATCTGACAAGTGTATTGGGTGTGTTGGGGACACAAGAGACTTTCTGTATCGTAATTGCAGGGTTGTTTGAGAGGGATAGCTTTGACCTCTTCCTCCCTGAGTTCGATAAACCTTGGTGATCCACTTAAGGGAAACTTGCTGCTGTTCTACAAACCTCTGCACTTGGAGGCCCAACACTGTCTACAAGAACAGACGTGTGCGTAGACATCAAGGCTTTATATAGGCGAAGGGGCGTCGTCAGGAGGCGACCAGGGTGGTCTCACCACAGGGGGGCGCGGCCAGGGGCTGGGCCGTGCCCCCTCATGGTGAGGCTAGCCCCTGGCCCCCCTCCGGCTCTCGTTCGGTCTTCGGTCCTCTTCCGGGAAAAATAAGACTTCTGGAACTTGTTTCGTCTAATTTTGAGAATATTTCCTATGTAGCTTTTCTGAAACACAAAAACAGCAGAAAATAGGGAACTGACACTGTGGCATCTTGTCAATAGGTTAGTTCTGGAAATCGCATAAAAACGCCACGAAGTGTAACGAAACACAAGGCAAATGGTGTAAAAACAAGCATGGAGCATCAAAAATTATATATACGTTTGAGACGTATCACTGAGGTGTTCATTGTCTGTTTGTCCTATCATTTTGTTGTGGGCTTGTTCCATGTCATCGGGCACGGAGGTACCCCGTTGGCGGTTCTCAATGATACGTGTATACTTACAATGACAAGAGCTTGCTTGGGACTCTGAGTCGTGTAGCATGAGGTTTGGGTATTCGTACTTCACGGGACACGAGGTTTTCAACTTATGATTTATCAAGCATATGCTTCATAATTGTATTTGCATTAACTTTAACCATTCAAGATGCCTATGATGGGAGCAATGAGAGCTCAAATCTAGTAAGTACCATAATTTTTGAAGGTTTATAAAACTTGCAATCACTGTTTCCCTCTGCGAAGGGTCTTTCTTTTACTTTTATGTTGATTCTTCAGCTTTTACCTTTATGCACCGTCTAAGAGAGCATAGTTGCCATTCTAAGTTTAATGTGCATAGTACCAAAGTTTATCATTGATTGATTCATGATTTTGGTTTCACTTGTTTTTAAATTATTTGTATCTAGTCGCCCTCTTAAACTTGAAGGTGTTCTATGCATTTATGTTTTGCTATTCCATGAAGGACAAGCTGAAAACCATTTGCTATGTTTTTCCATATGATTTGAACACACGTTTGACTTTCATTGTTTCATTTTTCATGATCTTTCGTTTGTGTTCTTTTTCATGTTATAACATGGTTGCTAAGTTTCTTCTATCAAGATTATGTCTTTCATGCCCATGTTTTAAGTTCTTTTGATCCCAGCACTCAATGCTTACATAGATGACCAAGATTGTGATGGTGCATGTCACCTCAAAAATTATTCTTTTGTTATCACTTACCTACTCGAGGACGAGCAGGAGTTAAGCTTGGGGATGCTTGATATGTCTCAAACATATCTATAATTTTTGATGCTCCATGCTTGTTCTTACACCATTTGCTTTGAGTTTTGTTACACTTCGTGGCATTTTTATGCATTTTCTGGAACTAACCTATTAACAAGATGCCACAGTGCCAGTTCCCTATTTTCTGCTATTTTTGTGTTTCAGAAAAGTTACACAGGAAATATTCTCGGAATTGGACGAAACAAAAGCCGAACCTCCTAATATTTACCGAAGCTTCCAGAAGACCAAAGAGGAGACGGAGGGGGGCCACGGGCCGGCCACACCATAGGGCAGCGTGGCCAGCCCCTGGCCCGCGCCCCCTATGGGTGAGGCTGCCCTGGTCCACTCCTGACACCGCCCCTTCGCCTATAAAGACCCCTCGACGGGAAAAACCTAAACACCCGATCAATTTTCCAGAAACACATCACGATCCGCCATTGTCGTCGACCCGAGATCGAGAGGGTCCAGAAGCTCTTCCCGGCACCCTGCCAGAGAGGGGAATCACCACCGGAGGTCTTCTTCATCGCCATGCTTGCCTCTGGCGCAGTGAGTGAGTAGTCTACCTTGGACTATGGGTCCATAGCAGTAGCTAGATGGTTGTCTTCTCCACCATGTGCTTCATGTTTAGATCTCGTGAGCTACCTTACATGATCGAGATCATCTTTATGTAATTCTATATGTTGTGTTTGTTGGGATCCGATGAATATTGGTGTTATGTTAAGTTGATGTTCTGAATTTTATCTTATATTATCTCTATGTTGTTTATGATCTTGCATGCTCTTCGTTGTTAGTAGCTATCTTGGCCAAGTAGATACTAGTGACTCCAAGAGGGGGTATTTATGCTCGATAGTTGGGTTCATGCCTCTATTTAATCTGGGGGAGTGACAGAAACCTCTAAGGTTGTAGATGTGATGTTGCATGTAGGGAGAAAACAACAATTTTGTGTCCAAGGACATTTGTTTTGTTTACATTACAAACTTTGCTTAATGCAGTTATCTGTTGTTCACAACTTAATACTTTTGGGGTCCTCGGATGATTCCCCGCGAGTGGATTATTAGTCATAGATGCAGTTGGATGGCGGTCTATGTATTTTGTTGTAATGCCCAGAGTAAATCTCATAGTGATCTGATGGCGCGGTGATGAATGGTGCCAGAAAACTTGATTGCGTTTGATGGTGTGTAGTTGATGAAGTTAATGACCGGCCAGTTGGAAACCCCAAGAGAAGGTTTGATGAATATAGCAGCAAGTTTTCCCTCAGTTATGAAACCAAGGCTATCAATCCAGTAGGAAAAAGGCAATACTCCAGAAGGTGATGCTTGCTAGCCTAGTGATACCCCAAGAGAAGGTGATTCTAAAGTTACTATTCATACTGATCACGCTGCTATTAGATATCTTATGACTAAGAAGGATGCTAAGCCTAGGCTTATTAGATGGGTGTTGCTTTTACAAGAATTTGATTTGCATATCGTAGATAGGAATGGTGCTGAAAATCATGTGGCTGACAACTTGTCTAGATTGGAAAACATTTCTTTTGATCCTATTCCTGTTAATGATAGTTTTCCAAATGAACAGTTAGCTGCTATAAATGTAACTTCGCGAGACCTTCCTTGGTATGCTGATTATGCTAACTTTATTGTTTCCAAGTATTTGCCTCCAACTTTTACAGCTCTGCAAAGAAGGAAATTCTTCTATGATTTGAGGCATTACTTTTGGGATGACCCACACTTATATAAAGGAGTTGATGGTATTATGCGAAGATATGTACCGGAATATGAGCAACAAGAGATATTAAGAAAATGCCATGGCAGTGCTTATGGAGGGCATCATGCTGGAGATAGAACCGCACAGAAGGTTCTACAATCAGGTTTTTATTGGCCAGCCCTTTTTAAAGATGCTAGAAGGTATTTTATCTTGTGATGAATGTCAAAGAGTTGGTAATATTTCTAGATGCAATGAAATGCCTATGAATTACACTCTTGTTATTGAACCATTTGATTGTTGGGGATTTGACTTTATGGGTCCTTTTCCTCCTTCAAAAGGCTATACCCACATACTTGTTGCTGTTGATTATGTTACTAAATGGGTAGAAGCCATACCTACAAAGAGTGCCGATGGTGAGACCTCATTAAAAATGCTTAAAGATGTTATTTTTCCTAGGTTTGGTGTGCCTAGATATCTTATGACTGATGGAGGTTCTCATTTTATTCATGGCAGTTTTAGAAAGACTCTTGCTAAATATGATGTTAATCATAGAATTGCTTCTGCTTATCATCCCCAAACTAGTGGGCAGGTGGAGCTTTTAAATAGAGAAATCAAGTCTATCTTGCAGAAGACTGTTAATGGATCTAGAAAAAACTGGGCTAGTAAGTTAAACGATGCTTTACGGGCTTATAGAACTGCTTATAAGAACCCCATGGGAATGTCCCCTTATAAGATGGTTTATGGGAAAGCGTGTCACTTGCCTTTAGAATTAGAACACAAAGCTTTTTGGGCAGTGAAAGAGCTTAATAGAGATTTTAAACTAGCCGGTAAGAAAAGGTTGTTAGATTTGAGTTCTCTAGATGAGTGGAGAAACGAAGCGTATGAGAATGCTAGGCTTTTCAAAGAGAAAGTCAAGCAATGGCATGATAAGAGAATTCTTAAGATAGAGTTTCATGTTGGTGAGAAAGTTCTATTGTATAGGTCTCGTCTCAGATTTTTTGCAGGGAAATTACTCTCTAAATGGGAAGGACCATATGTTATTATTGAAGTATACCGCTCAGGTGCTATTAAGATTGCTTCATTGAAAGATGACTCTACACAAGTGGTGAATGGGCAAAGACTCAAACATTATATTACTGGAGATTCTTATAATGAAGATGTTGATGTAATTGAAACAGTTTCTCCAGAAGAATTCATCCAAGACAAATTGCAGGTACCTGCAGAGTTCATTTTTGAATAGGTAACAGTTCTAGTCAGAGAAGTTTCGCGAAAAACTCTTCCTTTATTATTCTTGCTGTTTTTACTAAATATGAAAAATCACGAGACGAAAACGGGCAGAAAAAGAAGTATGTGTGCTCCTCACACACAGCGGGCGCGGGTCCACCCCTGGCCGCGCCTCCCTGGTGTGAGAGCACCCCGGAACTCGTTTCCGTCCCGGTTTCCTCCTTTGATTTCGCTTCGATGTATAATTTTCGCCTATATAACCCCCCGGAGTACCCGAGGTCTGTATATCGTTTTCTCGTCGTGTTTTATTTCGAGTTGTTTCTGTCAGGTCTGATCTTGATTTGGGAGCACCATGGCCTCTTCAAACGACGACAAGGGCAAAAGGCCCAGGGAGGATGATCGCCAAGACCCCCACAGAGAAGAAGGAGCAGGAGGCTGGAAGACCGAGGCCAAGAAACCCTGCTTTTGAAGGACCAACTAAAGCTAGACGTATCTTTTCTCATGATATGCAGGGACCAACACTACACGCTTTGGATCTAAACTCCATGCCGGTGATTAAAGAGGGTATGCTGGTCACTGACAAGTTTTGCGCTCAATATCGAGTGCTGGAGAAGGAAATAGAGATGCTTCAAGAAGAGAATCTCAGGCTTCGCCGGATGCTAGAATATTTTGTTAATCCAAGGCTGATTCCACTACCGCCAAAGGAGTAACTCGTCATCGGTATAGGCATCCCCTTGGCTTGTTTCAAGCTTGGGGGAGTGCCACGGTATCACATCATCACCCTTTTACTCATTTACTTTTCAAGTAGAGTCATATCATGAATAGAGAAATTATCCTATAGAATAGTTCGCAGTGTGGAAGTATCCTCCTTAGTTGGTTATCTATGTATCCCTTGGTGTGAGTTGCGGTAATGAAATATTAATGACAAGTTTTATCATTTACTTTCCGCACACTTTATTTTAGTTTGCAATATTTCTTATATGATTAGTCTTATTGATTAGTATTGGTATCACTTTGGGAGCATGAGTAAATTTAGTTGGTTTTGGCAAACTTAGCTTGGTCAGTAGCAACATTACCTTAAGGTTTGAGTAGAAAAGAAGAAAGAAGTGCTTGTAGTTACATCACTGCAGTTTTCCTTATGTTTGGCTTATAAGCATTATTATTCTCAAAGTTAAAATCGTTGTACCTTCAAGAGAGTTTGCATGAATGTTCTTATTATATGTATGTTTGTTTGTTTCATGCAACTCTTATGCTTGCTACCCAGCCTTGCTAGCCAAAGACTTGTATTGGGAGGAAATACTTCTCGTGCATCCAACTCCTAAAAACCAAGTCACTTCCAAAGAGTCCACTATAAATTCCTATGCATGGTATTTCAAGCCATTCCAAGTAAATTTTCATGTGCTACCTTTCAAAAACCTTCAAACACTTCTCATTTTGTGCCACTATTTTTAGCTCATGAGGACGTAGTGGATGGGTTTGTTATCTTCCATACTAAATTAAGTACCCCTCGACTAGGTAGCTTCATCTGCTCATCACTAATTTTGCAAGGGAGCTAGTCAGACCATTATAATCTCAAAAAGAAAAGAAAAGAGAGCACTCCTCCATGGTATGTGAAAGTTGGTCGGCACCCGATGGAATCGGTTAGCCATGGTTTGAGAAAGGAAAAAGGTGGGGAGGAGTGCCAAGCTATAAAAGAGCACCAATGTGCCAAGTAATCAAACATCTCGGAACCGCTCTCACTTGTTTAGTATGGAAGATATCAAGAACTCCGTTGCTAGTCGTTGACAAAAGCAACCACCTCTCAAAACAATTTTTACCTCTGTTTACAAATGAAAAGCTCTAGCACATGTTTAATCCCTGCTTCCCTCTGCGAAGGGCCTGTCTTTTACTTTTATGTTGAGTCATCCTATTCCCCTCTATCTCAAGCAAGCATTTGAGTTGTTATGTTTCACTCATTCATATGTTGATCCGTTTAATCATGTTTACTATCTTCTTTGTTTTGTACAATGCTTTTGTCTGAAGGAATATATCTTTGAAAGATTTCTATGAATACAAATTTGTTTTGTTGAGCATATGGTTTTTGCTATATTAGCTCTGTTTTAAAAAGGCTTCATTCAAAGGCTAGTATAGTTGTTCATTGTTCTCTAACCAAGAACTAAGGTTTTCCATCACCAATTATAGTTTACTTTGTGCATCTTTATATGTGATTCCCTTTACTTATTGCAAGTCTATATTATATAAAGGGAAGTTGTTGTCTATTATAACTTGTGCCTTTGGTGAATGTGATGCTTCTTGTCCGTATTTTGATTATCGACACTTCACTCCATAAACCTGTGGTCATGTTTACCGAGTTTAGTTTTCGCGTCGGGACAAGCGAGGTCTAAGCTTGGGGGGGTTGATACGTCCATTTTGCATCACTATTTTGTATCATGATTTGCTGTTATTCATTGATATATTTCATATTTAGAGATGATACTTATGTTATTTCCTCTATTTTTACATGTTTGATGATCATTGGAGGATTTGCTGCCGGAGTCAGGATTCTGCTGGAAAAGGACCGTCAAGACACCATATTTCAGAAGATCAGGAAAATTCCAGAAAAATACCAGAAAATTATATTTTACCAAAAGACTCCGGAAGCCAGAAGGAGGAGTCGAGAGGAGCCAGAGGGCAGCCTCACACATAGGGGGCGCGACCTGGCCCCTGGCCGCGCTGGCCCTATGTGAGGGCACCCTGGCCCACTTCTGGTCTCGCCCCTTCGCGTACTTCATTGTCCCCGAAAAGCTAAGTCAGGGGGGCTCAGAGATAGACACCGCCGCCTCTGCGGGGCAGAAAACACCAGAGAGAGAAAAGCTCTCCGGCAGGCAGAAATCTGCCAGTGAAATTCCTTCCCAGAGAGGGGAGATCGTCACCATCGTCATCACCATCGCACCGGACTTCATCATGATCATCATCATCATCTCCATCACCAGCACCTTCATCTCCACCATCACCACGCTATCCCGCTATAACATCTTGAGTTGGATCTTGTTATATTCTTAGGGGAAACTTTCCCGGTGTTGATTACTCTTATAGTTGATGCTATTGAGTGGAACCGTTGAATTAAGGTTTATGTTCAGATTGTTATTTACCATTATTTCACCTCTGATCATGATCCATATGATGTCTTGTGAGTAGTTCATTTAGTTCTTGAGGACATGGGAGAAGTCAAGATGTTAGTAGTGAATTATTGTTGAGTAATATTTAATGGTTTGATATTGTTGTGGTGCTATTTCACTAGTGGTGTCATGTGAACGTTGACTACATGATACTTCACCATTTATGGGCCTAGTAAGATGCATTGTGTATTTGGCTACCAATTGTGGGGTTGCTGGAGTGACAGAAACCTAAACCTCTATTGGGAAACCATTGCACCAGGGAGCGTAGGATCTTAGAGTTTAAGACTGTGGTTAGATTTATCTTAATTACTTTCTTGTATTTGCGGATGCTTGCAGGGGGTATAATCACAAGTGTGTATTTATCCTAGTAAGGGTAGTGCGCTAGCACAGGTTCACCCCCATAACACTTACCAAACCAGTAAAGATTATTTAGCGGTATGAAGCGAAAGCTCTTGACAGAAACTCCCGTGTGTCCTCGAGAACGTTTGGTTATCATAAGTTACACAACCGGCTTGTCCTTTGCTGAAGAAAGGATTGGGCCACTTGCTGCAATTATTATTACTGTCTTTTATTTACTCGCACTTTATTTATTTGCATTACCAAATACCCCTGAAAACCCGTTTGCTAGTATTTACAGTGAAACCTTGATTAAAACCACTAGTCAACACCTTCTGCTCCTCGTTGGGTTCGACACTCTTATTTATCGAAAGTACTACGATACCCCCTATACTTATGGGTCATCAAGGAGCAGCCTAAGGCCCTGTTTGTTTAGGCTTTTAGGTGCTTTTCATTCAAAAAAGCTGAGGAAACGAAACAAACGCATCGACTGTGCGGTAGGCTTCGACCGAAGCAGGTCGTGCTCCCGCAGAAAAGAAAAAGCACCTAGAGGAGGTGCTTCCCGCAGCTTTCCATTTTAGCGAGCGAATCGTTTTTCAGCTAGGACATGTCGTTTGGTGGTAATTACAAGAGAATGCCACCGAGGGCAGAATCCATCGAATCGTTTTCTCCAGTTCGTGAAACTTCTCTTCTCCTGTTCCCCCACCCATCGGCCTAATAGCTAGGGTTCTCGTCGGCCGCGCCGCCGCTCACAGGCTGCTGTGTCCACTCCGGCAAGCGACCAGCCGCGTTCCCATCGCCGGAACTCCTCCTTGCCGCGTCTCTGCACCGTTGATTCGGTCATCTCCTGCATCCTCGCCCGACCCCCACCGTCCCAAATCGACGGGCTCCGCGATTCCGACTGCCAGACCCGTCCCCGCCGGCTCAGCTCGGCCTTGGCCTAACTCCTCCCCGACCGACCTCCTCCCTGTCCGACAAGAACCAGAAGAGGTGAGGTCTGTCAAGAGTTCATCTAGCAGGGGACGTGATACATTTCCGTCAGCCTCACGAGTTCCTTAAAAATGACCGGGCTATGACAGGGGGCGCGATACATGTCCGTCAAGCCACACGCGTTCCTCAAGAACATGCAGCCCCGTTTTGCTCAGACCCGCTTAACAAAGTGCTACTTTCGATTCTCATGTCTTGGATGTGTTTGATGAAATGCCAACACCAAACTCTCGGCATGGGACCCATGGGACACCATGTAAACTAGTTGAATACCCGTGCTTTGCTACGGTAATAAACTTTATTATTGACATCGAATATAATATGGTCGTAATTTATTAGTGTGTGCTCGCACATGGATTTTGATTATGTTGTGGTAAATATCGCCTAGACTTACTTCAGTCCTGTATAATGCGATCACTACATGGCCTCAAATTCAATTCATTTTTGTACCCGTAAAGAAAAATTGACATTTTGCCCTTGTCCACGTGTCAAAATGTAATGTTTGCATACAACATTTTAAGGCAGGCATGCTAGCTTATAAACCAAAATAATAAATATATATCTCTTAGTACAAAGAATAGTGTAACTCAAAAATAAATATGGCGGATGATTATGTTTTGTGCAGGTGTTGGTGTTGATATTGCTTTTGCATCAGAGATGTCGCTCTCACAAGTAAACTTTTTTTAGTGCTGCAAGCAAGGTCTCATAGTCTTCTCTTACACTACCATCTTGTATTATTGCCCAAATTTGTGTAGATTATGAGGTGCAAGAGAAGAGAGAGGTCTTGTCTTACATATATTGCAGGATCGAAAGTTCCAAATGACGATGATGTATTAGTGATTCATCGCAATGAACTTATAAGTCAGCACTGCTACCGAGTTTTTGTACCTTCTCAGAATTGACTTGATCTTGTCTACATCACGATCAAAGGACACATGCAGATAATTAGTGTGAATCATGTAAGCAAAATTCTAAATCACAATCAGTGACCTATAACAGAATTGTCCAATACTTCGTAATAAATCATGTGAATGCAAGGTCACAGATAAACTGACATGTGCTCTACACTTTATTTTGTTGTGACATGCTGCAGTATAAAAATATATGCCGATATTTGGTGTTCCCAATACTTCCGACTATCAAGGAAAACAATGTTTTACGTATCATGGAACAATTTGATTGGGCCGGCGATGAATTTTAAAATTCAATACAGAACCAAATCACCTTGCCAATTTGCAAGTATTTCTCATTGAGCTTCAAAGCTGCTAGGTTCAATATGACCTAGACCAACGAAGGAACAAAATTCAGTACAAGTGAAATTGATACTCATAACTGCAAATATTGTACTACCCAGCAAGAGCATATTTGCATAGGTAAAATATTTTACTTTGATAGGACCTAGCTCACCTGACTCGATCCCATCGATCTACATGCGTGCATACTAATCAATCACTAACCGCATGGTTTAGACAACTATTAGTAAACACTTAGTAAGCTAATTATGTGTACTAACCACACCACGACACCGCAGAAACCAGAAGGTGATACAAACAAGAGATGTGTGACCTTTTCCGCCATCGCCATAGCACCGGACACATATCTGGCCAGGCCTGCACCTCCTTGGCTCTTACACGGCGACGATGCATTGTCTTCTCCCTGCTCTTTCCATCTGCTGATCCTGCTCCTCTCTGTCCTCGCATAGCCTAGCAACGGCCAGGGTTGGTCCACCCGGCTGGCTCCTCCAAGGCGACGGTGCCAACAGAATCGAGGCGACGCAGCTCCGCCTCCTCCTCTGAGCTTCCTTTTCTCATGTCTCTCCCCCGTTAACACAGCCGAGATGTGGCTACCCCGCGCTCCTAGGCGCCGTGGAGTGGTCAGGGGGGCGGTTTGGGGAGGCGCCGTGGAATCGTGCGCCTAGGCTGAAAATGAACGTGGCGTGCAGTTTCTTTCTAATTTTTTTCCTTCACTATTCTTTTCGGCGACGCCGGATGGGGCGATTTTTTTCAGCGTGGAGGGCGACGTACCGCCGGGCAACCATCACCTCTAGACAATTAATATAGTTTAGATTAGATCTATTCTGGGCATCCAAAGCTATATGTGATCAATTATTTGATCCGTTTATTATTATGTATGTATAGTATTTTAAATACATATACCTTTATAAACTTCCATCAACAATTATACATGTTCTTAGAATTATCGGGGTATTTTAGATAATTGCTCAACGCACAACTAGGCAGCCAGCCAAATCGCCAAACACTAAAATTCGCAACAGCAGCTTTCCCTACACAGTAGCTTTCTCGGCACAGCAACTTTTCCTGCACAGCCAGCCACAGACAGCCCAAACAAACAGGCCCTAAGTTGATCTGCGGTATGTCGGCTGCAATCAAGGGTTGGAGTTTGAGAATGCCAATCTTGATTTCTCTGATCTTGAGAAGCTTAGCTTCGTTGCTCCGTTGACTCTACGCATGCGACTGAGTTGGGAGGTTTTTAAATCTGTTAACAAGTAATGGAAGAGTGTGGTCCTACAGTAATGCGGATGGTGTTGTGCTGAAGACTACAACCATGAAAGAGACGCCAAGAGAACTCATTTTAGTAGCAGCGTTGTAAATTTATTGCAGCGGTTCCTTTTCTGTTGTTTGGGTTCAATCGTAGATGGTTTCCTTATTGTACCAGGGAGCATTTCCTGATGGTCAGGAAATGTACTTCACTGATAAGATTTTTCCATCAATAATCATCGCACATATCCACATATTATCAGCAAAGTATGAAGTTTTAGGGCAGTCCTGGCAAGATTGAACAAACCTTCTATTCTGGTAGCATGTAGCTTCAGTTGGAAGTTCTGATACGCAATGGTATAATATACTTACCGGCTGATTTTTTGTGGAAAGTGCATTTGTATGTCTGATATTATTA
Source organism: Dactylis glomerata (assembly GCA_007115705.1). Lineage (NCBI taxonomy): Eukaryota > Viridiplantae > Streptophyta > Magnoliopsida > Poales > Poaceae > Dactylis > Dactylis glomerata. The sequence continues at coordinate 45,313 of QXEO01000684.1, forward strand.
AAAGGGACTTTGTACAGCTTCTGCATTAATAAGAAATTAATAACTGATACCAGGGTACAACTACAAGAAGCCTGACCTCTTTGAAGTTCATCAACTCACGGAGGGAGGAAAGCCTCCAACGGAGCTAGCTAGTTTTCAGCGGGGATTGGTTTTCACCCGGGGTTGTCTCGTCAAACAGAGGAAGATGCAAGGGAGGGGATGAAACAAAGAGCCAACAATGTTCCATCTGTAGCATCACACAGGCACCAGTTAAAGAAATGCTATATGTACGTCAAAGTATATGCACAAGATGCATAAACGGCGTTCTTATGATTGCACAAAGCCAACGATGATAAAACACAGCAACTAGTCAATTCCTGGCACTTATAACAGTGCTAATCATCTTACATTGTTGCAATAACATCTTATATTATGAGACAGGGAGTAGTACCAATCAGCATTAGTAACCGATAAAGAACGCCTAAAACATATATCTAAGGCCATGTACAATGCAGAGTGCACAGAGAGGTGCTTACAAAAAAAAACAGACATTTTCTTGAGCACCAGTGCTTATTTCCATAGGATAGCTGCCTAGTCAAGTATCTTCCTTGTATATAGATAAGCAGCACTAGTGCTTAAGCAAAAAAATCCAGCTTAATTTCTAAGCATCTCTCTCAGCACAATGCATCATAACTTCATAATTCGCACTAAGCACCAGGTACGCAGACAAGCCATACATCCCATAAGCAAGTGCCTTTGTATCCTTATCCAATTTCTCCCCACCTTTGCGAACGGCTTCCTTTCCTTCGCTGCACATGAAATTGACAGGACGACTGTGTTAAATCCTGAAGCAGAATAAATATAGAGGCCTCATAAATAATATCAAGAATAGAGCCACTTACTAAAAGGCTTTCTTGTGCATCTCATGCTTTCGGTCCATCAACTCCAATATCTCGTTAACCCTCGGATCAGGATCCTGGTATTTTTTCTGTTACATGGAAAGAGTTTTCATGAAAAGCTGTACAAACGAAAACAAAAGTTCCTAAAGCTACCATGTATGCTAATATGTCCCGCTAAAGGAAAACTAATTTCTAATCATTCAAAAATCATGCAATGTCTATATCATAGAGTAATTAGGAGGATCCACGAGAGGAGAATGTAGTCTGAATCAGTACGATTTATTTCAAACCTAAAAATAATTATAAACGAAGTTATTAAATTATGCATGATAGTGCTGTTACGGTCGAGATGAAGATCCATTCAATTCCAAAATTGATAATAGTAGTAACACTGATTTCAGATGTACTACGGTTCACATCTCAGTAAATCTTAAGGGCAACCGAGCGGCACGGTTCAGATCAAAGTGAATCGAACCAAATCAGAGCAATTACGTGTGCAGCTGTAGAGAGGTAGTACTTACGACGGGACGAGCGTGGGACAGCATACGGCGAGAAGCCGCCGCCGGCGAGGGCGCGTGGACGAGCCCCACAAGGTGGCCTGCGGGCATCTTCCTCACAAGAGTGCGCAGCGCCATCACCACGGCGGCGGCGATCTAGGGTTTCGTCGGCTGGCTGTGGCTGGCCTTATTTCGGTTCCTGATGGTGGTTTGTTTCCAGGTACACGACGACGATCCTTGCCCAAAAAAAAAGGGCGGCGCATTATAATAGCGGCCGCCAAGCCAGGCCGCCCCCCGACTGCCGGTTCAACTCGGCCCATACATGACCCAATTCGGGCAGCCCACGTCAAGGCCAGGCCGCTGACCGGGGCTATTCAGTTTGCGGTCATCAAGTTGTTTGGCACACGCTCATAGGTGCCTTTCTTCGCTGTAATCAAATCACGGTACCGCAAGTTCATGGGGTCAATCATTGAGAGGGTCATTTTTCAATCAGGTCACCTTTCAAAACACTATATTTTTATTGCTTCATGCACTATGTGTTTTTCTTGGAGCGTCAGTTGTTTTAGTTTTCTTAGTTGGTTTAGTTTGTTTGTTTGCTGCAATAAATGGTTGGACCCCAACAAATTTCTTTTGGAGAAGTTACTCGTTTTCATTTGCAAAGAACGCTCTCATTTTCACTCTTATTAAAAATCGAGCGTTCTACTTTTTCTGCTACTGCTTTTGGTTTTCGTTTTCGCCTTGATTTGCGTTCAGATCTTGTCATATCTTTCCATCAAGGTGTATTTTTGCCTCTGATCTTCATTGGTTTTCATTAAAAGAGGTGTTTATAAAAATTTCAAATGGTGTTGGAAAAGAGAAAAAGCTTTGTGCAAAATAGTGGTACAAGAAGGAGCTTGTGTAGACTGCGGCTTAGGCTTTTTCATGTCATGCTTGATGTCTTTTTGATAATATGCTTAGTGGTTTTGCTGTAGCATGACTTGTCTCAAATAACTGAGATTGCTTAATGAGCCTTTGAAAAAATCATGCGTTGTTTTTATTGTATGGAAGCATTATTTTGGTTTTCTCCTTGATGCTTTATTTGGGTTGACTTGGCGCATGCTCACACATGTTAGACTCTTACAAAGTCGCCATAAGCCTTCATGATCATTTAGTTTTTGACTTTTGATGCCATCTTATGCTTCTTTTAATGTCGCTTTGTCGCTTTGCATGATTATGGCCATTATTGCTCTCTTAGTTGGTCGCTCCCAGTCTTTTGCTAGCCCTCGCCTTGTACTGAGTATGAGCTCTACTCGTGCATCCAACTCCTAAAAGCCAAAGTTTTTCAAAGTGTCCACTATAAATTCCTATACATGGTATTTGTAAGCCATTCCAAAGTAAAATTTCCATGTGCTACCTTTCAAAACCTTCAAAATACTTCTTGTTTTGTGACACTGTTTTCAGCTCATGGGGACGTAGTGGTCGGATTTGCTATCTTCCATATTGCTTATTCCAAAAAGAAAAAAAAAGGGAAAAAAGAGAAAAAATGCACTCCTCCAAAGAATGTGAATGTTGGTGGGCACCCGATGGAATCGGTTAGCCATGGTATGTGAAAGGAAAAAGGTGGGGAGGAGTGCCAAGTTTTATAAAAAGAGCACAAAAGTGTCAATCTCTCTCTCAAAAACTTGCTTCATTTTTGTATGGAAGATAGTAAGAACCCCATTGCCAGTCGTTGACAAAGACAACCACCTCTCAAAACCAATTTTTTATCTCTCTGTTTTACAAATGAAAAGCTCTAGCACATGAGCAATCACTGCTTCCCTCTGCGAAGGACCTTTCTTTTACTTTTATATTGAGTCACCACCTTCTTTCTTTATGCACCATTAAGAGAGCATAGTTGTCATTCTTAGTGTGATATGCATTGTCCCAAAGTTCATTGATTGATTCATGATGATTGGTTTCACTTGTTCTTAAGTTATTTGTATCTAGTCGCCCTCTTAAACTTGAAGGTGTCCTATGCATTTATGTTTTGCTCTCTTTGAAGGACAAGCGGAAAACCTTTTGTATGTTTTTCCTTATAATTTGAACACACGTTTGACTTTCATTGTTTCATTATCATGATCTTTTGTTTGTGTTCATTTACATGTTTACAACATGGTTGCTAAGTTTCTTATTGTCATGATTATATCTTTCATGCCCATGTTTTAAGTTCTATTGATCCCAGCTCATCAATGCTTAAATATATGATCAAGATTGTGTAGGTGCATGTCACCTCAAAAATTATTCTTTGTTATCACTTACCTACTCGGGGACGAGCAGGAGTTAAGCTTGGGGATGCTTGATACGTCTCAAACGTATCTATAATTTTTGATGCCCCATGCTTGTTTTTATACCATTTGCCTATTGTTTCGTTACACTTAGTGGCACTTTTATGCATTTTCCGGAACTAACCTATTAACGAAGTGCCACAGTGCCAGTTTCCTGTTTTCTGCTGTTTTTGTGTTTCAGAAGTGATACACAGGAAATATTCTCGGAATTGGACGAAACAAGTTTCCGAAGTCTTATTTTTCCCGGAAGCTTCCAGACATCTGAAGGAGAGACGGAGAGGGGCCACCAGGGCCCCACACACAGGGCCGGCGCGGCCTGGCCCCTGGCCGCGCCACCCCTGTGTGAGGGAGCCTGGCTCCACCTCTTACGACGCCCCTTCGCCTATAAAGACCCCCCGACGAGAAAAACCTAAGTACCCGATCAGATTTCCAGAACACATCGCGATCCGCCACCGCCGTCGACCCGAAGATCGGGAGGGTCCAGAAGCTCTTCCCGGCACCCTGCCGGAGAGGAGAATCGCCACCGGAGGTCTCCTTCATCGCCATGCTTGCCTCCGGAGCGATGAGTGAGTAGTCTACCTTGGACTATGGGTCCATAGCAGTAGCTAGATGGTTGTCTTCTCCACCATGTGCTTCATGTTTAGATCTCATGAGCTGCCCTACATGATTGAGATCACCGTTATGTAATTCTATGATGTTGGTTTGTTGGGATCCGATGAATATTGGTGTTTATGATTAAGTTGCTGTACTGAATTATATCTTTTGTTATCTCTATGTTGTTTATGATCTTGCATGCTCTCCGTTGTTAGTAGCTATCTTGGCCGAGTAGTTGCTAGTGACTCCAAGAGGGGGTATTTATGCTCGATAGTGGGTTCATGTCTCTATTTCACCTGGGGGAGTGACAGAAACCTCTAAGGTGGTAGATGCTCTGTTGCTACTAGGGAGAAAACAACATTCATATGCTCAAGGGCATATGCTTTGTTTACATTACACACTTTGCTTAATGCAATTATCTGTTGTTCGCAACTTAATACTTCTAGGGTGTTCGGATTGATATCCCCGGGAGTGGATTATTAGTCATAGATGCAGTTGGATGGTGGTCTATGTATTTTGTTGTAATGCCCAGAGTAAATCTCATAGTGATCTTCTTGACGTATCACGTTATCTTTATTCTATCAATTGCCCAACTGTAATTTGTTTACCCAGCATGTTATTTTATCTATGGAGAGACACCACTAGTGAACTGTGGACCCCGGTCCTATTTTAATCATATTGCAATCACCTGTTTACTTTTCCCGCACTGTTTACTTTACTCGCATACTCTACTGTTTTCCACTCGATACACTCATAACCTTTGTTTCAAGCAAACCGGTGAGATTGACAACCTCATCGCAAGTTGGGAACAAAGTATTTGTTTGTGTGTGTGCAGGTTCCACAACACCTTCAGTCGTCATTGTCTCTCCTCTCCTGTTCGATAAACCTTGGTTTCTTAAACTGAGGGAAAACTTGCTGCTGCACTCATCATACCTTCCTCTTGGGGTTCCCAACGGGCTGGTTATTCACCACGCACAAGGACAGTCTGTTGCCACATTCACTTGGAGCATCAGCTATTTTTCTGGCGCCGTTGCCGGGGAGGAAGAGAAGACTTCTGCGAGGGGAGTTCTTCGCACACACATTCTTTACTTTGTTATTGTTTTGCTTTACTTTATTTATTTTTACCTGCATTGCTTTTTATCAAAAACCCAAAAAAATTAGAATCCTTGGTAGTTGTTATTTCTTTACTTTAGTTTATCATGCTGTTCCCTAAGTTCGTTCTGGAGGACCTCTCAGTAGGTAGTGGTTCGATTATTGGCAAAAGTAACATTGAGGAGTTCTTTAATCACATTAGTATGCATAAGGAAGTTGAGGAAAAGTCTTTGGTTGAGCTTGCTCCTAGTATTGAAGTTGCTTCTGTTATATTAATTGACATGTTGGAAACTAGGTTTGCTAGTCTTAATCCTTTTATGCAATATATGTTCCTTAAGCTTCATGAAATTGAGGATCCCGAAAAGAAAGCTTTTATCCTGGAAATTTTGCGCCTAGAATTTAAGGATGTCGTTGTTGAAGCTAGGAAAGTTCTTAAACGTTTTAATAAACTCGGTTCACCTATAAAAGTTATTGATACTAATGATGAGGAGACCGAAATACCTATACCTTGCAAGCTTTTGGGATTGAATGATGCTTTCGAAAATAATTTTGCCTGGATTTGTCCTGAAAATCTTTTTGATGAGAATAGTGTACCAAAGCATGATCACAAAGGGTCTTCAAAAACTTATGTGGATGAAATACAATGCCTTATTGACAAGACCTCTTCTATTGATCTTAATGCTTCTTCTGAAGGTACTTGATTCGCAATTTTCTGCGCCTAGCTCAAAGGCGTTAAAGAAAAGCACTCTTGGGAGATAACCCAATGTTTTCTTTTTAGTGCTTTTTCTTTTATTTGAGTCTTGGAAGTCATTACTACTGTAATGACCGCTCCTTATCTTGTTTATTTCGTTGTTGTGCCAAGAGAAGCCTCTAATTTGAGTGAGGTAAAGATTTGGGGATGTTGCTGTCCTGAAACTGTTTTCGGTGCTGCACCGTAAAAATTCGTATAAATTCTCTGTTTATCTTTTGGACCTGCGATTTCTTGTGCATATGCCCCAGGTTATATCCAAACTTTTCTTAGTTGAACACTTTTTTATTTGAGCAACAGAAAATCCCTCAAAAATTCGTCCTTTGTCAGCTGTTCAGTTTTGACAGATTTCTGCCAATATTTGTTTTTGCCACTTTATCGCTTTCTTTTGAGTTATTTTTGATCATGGAACTCTTGTGGAAGTTGCTACAGTAGTATATACTTTATATGTGGTGGTTTTGGGTTGAAACCTGAAGCTAAAAGAGGGTTGAATATATTTTATGCTTACACTAATGTTGCTAATAGAATTGTGTTTAGTTTTGTATGAAGGAAGTTTTCAAGTGTAGGGATTGGAGAATGATGAGATGAGTTGAAGAATGGACAAAAGCTCAAGCTTGGGGATGCCCATGCATCACCCCAAGAAATATCCAAGAAGTACAAGCGTCAAAGCTTGGGGATGCCCCCGAGGCACCCTTTCTTCATCGGCAAAAATCAGGTCACCTTTCAAAACACTATATTTTTTTTGCTTCATGCACTATGTGTTTTTCTTGGAGCGTCAGTTGTTTTAGTTTTCTTAGTTGGTTTAGTTTGTTTGTTTGCTGCAATAAATGGTTGGACCCCAACAAATTTCTTTTGGAGAAGTTACTCGTTTTCATTTGCAAAGAACGCTCTCGTTTTCACTCTTATTAAAAATCGAGCGTTCTACTTTTTCTGCTACTGCTTTTGATTTTCGTTTTCGCCTTGATTTACGTTCAGATCTTGTCATATATTTTCATCAAGGTGTATTTTTTCCTCTGATATTCATTGGTTTTCATTAAAAGAGGTGTTTATAAAAATTTCAAATGGTGGTGGAAAAGAGAAAAAGCTTTGTGCAAAATAGTGGTACAAGAAGGAGCTTGTGTAGACTGCGGCTTAGGCTTTTTCATGTCATGCTTGATGTCTTTTTGATAGTATGCTTAGTGGTTTTGCTGTAGCATGACTTGTCTCAAATAACTGAGATTGCTTAATGAGCCTTTGAAAAAATCATGCGTTGTTTTTATTGTATGGAAGCATTATTTTGGTTTTCTCTTTGATGCTTTATTTGGGTTGACTTGGCGCATGCTCACACATGTTAGACTCTTACAAAGTCGCCATAAGCCTTCATGATCATTTAGTTTTTGACTTTTGATGCCATCTTATGCTTCTTTTAATGTCGCTTTGTCGCTTTGCATGATTATGGCCATTATTGCTCTCTTAGTTGGTCGCTCCCAGTCTTTTGCTAGCCCTCGCCTTGTACTGAGTATGAGCTCTACTCGTGCATCCAACTCCTAAAAGCCAAAGTTTTTCAAAGTGTCCACTATAAATTCCTATACATGGTATTTGTAAGCCATTCCAAAGTAAAATTTCCGTGTGCTACCTTTCAAAACCTTCAAAATACTTCTTGTTTTGTGACACTGTTTTCAGCTCATGGGGACGTAGTGGTCGGATTTGCTATCTTCCATATTGCTTATTCCAAAAAGAAAAAAAAAGGAAAAAAGAGAAAAAAGGCACTCCTCCAAAGAATGTGAATGTTGGTGGGCACCCGATGGAATCGGTTAGCCATGGTATGTGAAAGGAAAAAGGTGGGGAGGAGTGCCAAGTTTTATAAAAAGAGCACAAAAGTGCCAATCTCTCTCTCAAAAACTTGCTTCATTTTTGTATGGAAGATAGTAAGAACCCCATTGCCAGTCGTTGACAAAGACAACCACCTCTCAAAACCAATTTTTTATCTCTCTGTTTTACAAATGAAAAGCTCTAGCACATGAGCAATCACTGCTTCCCTCTGCGAAGGGCCTTTCTTTTACTTTTATGTTGAGTCACCACCTTCTTTCTTTATGCACCATTAAGAGAGCATAGTTGTCATTCTTAGTGTGATATGCATTGTCCCAAAGTTCATTGATTGTTTCATGATGATTGGTTTCACTTGTTCTTAAGTTATTTGTATCTAGTCGCCCTCTTAAACTTGAAGGTGTCCTATGCATTTATGTTTTGCTCTCTTTGAAGGACAAGCTGAAAACCTTTTGTATGTTTTTCCTTATAATTTGAACACACGTTTGACTTTCATTGTTTCATTATCATTATCTTTTGTTTGTGTTCATTTACATGTTTACAACATGGTTGCTAAGTTTCTTATTGTCATGATTATATCTTTCATGCCCATGTTTTAAGTTCTATTGATCCCAGCTCACCAATGCTTACATATATGATCAAGATTGTGTAGGTGCATGTCACCTCAAAAATTATTCTTTGTTATCACTTACCTACTCGAGGACGAGCAGGAGTTAAGCTTGGGGATGCTTGATACGTCTCAAACGTATCTATAATTTTTGATGCTCCATGCTTGTTTTTACACCATTTGCCTATTGTTTCGTTACACTTAGTGGCACTTTTTTGCATTTTCCGGAACTAACCTATTAACGAAGTGCCACAGTGCCAGTTTCCTGTTTTCTGCTGTTTTTGTGTTTCAAAAGTGATACACAGGAAATATTCTCAGAATTGGACGAAACAAGTTCTGAAGTCTTATTTTTCCCGGAAGCTTCCAGACATCTGAAGGAGAGACGGAGAGGGGCCACCAGGGCCCCACACACAGGGGCGGCGCGGCCTGGCCCCTGGCCGCGCCACCCCTGTGTGAGGGAGCCTGGCTCCACCTCTGACGACGCCCCTTCGCCTATAAAGACCCCCCGACGAGAAAAACCTAAGTACCCGATCAGATTTCCAGTACACATCGTGATCCGCCGCCGCCGTCGACCCAAAGATCGGGAGGGTCCAGAAGCTCTTCCCTGCCGGAGAGGGGAATCGCCACCGGAGGTCTCCTTCATCGCCATGCTTGCCTCCGGAGCGATGAGTGAGTAGTCTACCTTGGACTATGGGTCCATAGCAGTAGCTAGATGGTTGTCTTCTCCACCATGTGCTTCATGTTTAGATCTCATGAGCTGCCCTACATGATTGAGATCACCGTTATGTAATTCTATGATGTTGGTTTGTTGGGATCCGATGAATATTGGTGTTTATGATTAAGTTGCTGTACTGAATTATATCTTTTGTTATCTCTATGTTGTTTATGATCTTGCATGCTCTCCGTTGTTAGTAGCTATCTTGGCCGAGTAGTTGCTAGTGACTCCAAGAGGGGGTATTTATGCTCGATAGTGGGTTCATGTCTCTATTTCACCTGGGGGAGTGACAGAAACCTCTAAGGTGGTAGATGTGCTGTTGCTACTAGGGAGAAAACAACATTCATATGCTCAAAGGCATATGCTTTGTTTACATTACACACTTTGCTTAATGCAATTATCTGTTGTTCGCAACTTAATACTTCTAGGGTGTTCGGATTGATATCCCCGGGAGTGGATTATTAGTCATAGATGCAGTTGGATGGCGGTCTATGTATTTTGTTGTAATGCCCAGAGTAAATCTCATAGTGATCTTCTTGACATATCACGTTATCTTTATTCTATCAATTGCCCAACTGTAATTTGTTTACCCAGCATGTTATTTTATCTATGGAGAGACACCACTAGTGAACTGTGGACCCCGGTCCTATTTTAATCATATTGCAATCACCTGTTTACTTTTCCCGCACTGTTTACTTTACTCGCATACTCTACTGTTTTCCACTCGATACACTCATAACCTTTGTTTCAAGCAAACCGATGAGATTGACAACCTCATCGCAAGTTGGGAACAAAGTATTTGTTTGTGTGTGTGCAGGTTCCACAACACCTTCAGTCATCATTGTCTCTCCTCTCCTGTTCGATAAACCTTGGTTTCTTAAACTGAGGGAAAACTTGCTGCTGCACTCATCATACCTTCCTCTTGGGGTTCCCAACGGGCTGTTTATTCACCACGTACAAGGACAGTCTGTTGCCACATTCACTTGGAGCATCACTCTTGCTCTCTGGTGAATTGCAGATTATCATGTTCCAGGACAGCATCATCCTCTTGCTCTACTATGTTCTGAACTTAGTTATGATCATCAACCTTTCTGTCAACTGTAGCATTACAAATGTGATTATCTGCGGCATCTTTTTGCCAAGTATCCTCATCTGCTTCTCCTTCTTGACAAGTAGACTGTTTTGCTTCCGGTTGTGTTTCTTGTCCTGTTCTATGACTTGTATGCATATCTACTGGTGGTTATGGTTCTTGAGTAGTTCCATGATTTCTGTGAAATATTACTGGACACCAATTCCTTGAACATTTCTCTCATTTCTCTGATGTGATCCAGTAGATATTATGTTCCCAAGTAAATGGTCAGTCTGACTGCTGGCTCATGTGCCCTTCCATGCTTGAGCAAATCACTTCTCAAACATTGCACAAAATTTGTGTGATCAGCATATAGGTTCAGTACTGTCAACTATCAGTCGATGTCAACTAATTTACTATTTTCTGATGCTGGAGTACTTAGATCATGTCAATTTAGCAAATCCACCAACTCAACATCAATGCTTTGCACGAAAACTAACACATAAAAATCAACAAAAATAGTGCATTTTCTGAATCTTGCAAATCCACCAACTGAATATCAATGCTTTGCACTTCTGAATCTTGCAAGATCATGTCAATTTAGCAAATCTACCAACTGAACATCAATGCTTTGCACGAAAACTAACACATAAAAATCAACAAAAATGGTGTATTTTCTGAATCTTGCAAAGAACAGAGGGAACATGACAGCTTCCAGAGAAGGCTAGAGGGGGAATTGGCAGTACCTAGCTTTTATGTAACAGCAAAATACAGATAATCATAACACAAGAAAATATGTCAATTTAGCAAATCCAAACAATAGAAGATTATTCCATTGCTTGGTCATACAGATAAATATAACACAACAAAATATGTCTGTTACAAGCAGATAATCAATCACAGAGACATTACACATCATCATACTAGTGTTCGTTAACTTAAGTTTAAAAGTAGAATACTTCAAGGTAACTAGTCTTCTGGCTATTCCCAACGATGAGTTGGGGGAGCCCCAGGCATTGTTGGGAAGATCCACATTGGCGCCTCCCACTCATTGTAATAAGTGGGTTGGTATATCAGTTGTGATCCTATTGCCGGAGCTCCTCCATTGATGTGTATACGGCTCCAATCTGGCACTGGCCTCTGGGTATAGGGACGGGCTCGATGGTATGCAACAAACACACAGTCTTCTTGTAACAAGGACATGCCTTGTCTAGCAGATGGACCAGCTTTTGCAACATCATAACAGGATTCTCGGTGGGAGATTGGGTTGTTGATTCCAAGAAATACTGAAAGCCCGTGTAGATGCTCCTGCCTGATCCACACTGGACCATCAACAAGATCTTCTACTTTCGGGCGAAGATTAAAGGAATGCCTTGCGAAAATGTGGCACCGTAGACTAGGATAAGTGCTCAACCGTATCCCATCTTCAAACTGTGCAGGAGCATTGCTGTGTCTATCACCATCTATCTGAATCCAAAGTAGATCGAAATTGCCATAATGGTAGGTATTGGATGCCAAGAACCAGGTAGTTTGTGAATTAACCACTACATGATCTGCAACTTCTTCAACGTCGTCATCCGGATCGGCAGGAAATGCATCTCCTTCAGCCGCATCGCCAACAACTGCAGCGGCTTGAGCCGCATCGCCAGCAACTGCAGCGGCTTGAGCCACATCGCTAGCAACTGCAGCGCCTTCAGCCGTATCCCCTGCAACTAGATCCTCGATGTTCGGGGCAAGTATTACACGTGGGCCTTCATCTGTGCCTGCATATGAAAGAAGATAAGCCACAATACAACAATGCAGTAAGTAGGTAGAACTACCTGTAAATTCAGATAGGAAGAGGGCATAACTCACTGTAATGACCCAGAAATATCCCCAATTAGAATTGTTTGTTATTTTCTTTTTCGCGTCATCATGACGTCATGCATCATCGTGCATCTTATAATCTTGCATAATTTTGCCAAACCACAAATTATTTGGAATAAAATCTATTTTTATCTTGCTCGTATGGTTTTATAATAACCCTCCTCTGCTTTTCTTATTTGAATTAAAAAACACAAATATTTGCAAACTTTGAAAATTGTTTGGAGACCAAATCAATCTTTGAAAACTGTTTGAACCTATTTTTATCTCTTTCCAAACCGCTATCTTTTTTTTCATCTCCATTTTCCTTCTAGCCTTATCATCTTTCGTCGTTCTTGCCGTCCAAGTTTTGGACCCAACCAAACCAGCCTCCTTTTTCTTTCAGTGTAGCCCAACAACCCTTTGCCACTTTTATGTCAGTCTTCCTGGACAGTCACGCGAAGGAGAGCGCTCCTCCCCTTGTCTTCTTCTCCAACAGACCACGCAGGAGGCGTGACCCTCTCCCTGTCAACATCACCGTGCACCACCAGCACGCTCCTTCCTTTAATCCCCTCTCCATCCAACCACTCTGAAACCCTAGCTGCCTTTCACTCTCCCAGCGTCGCCACCAGGACCCTCTTTTCTTCTTCTCTGAAAGCTCCCGAACGCCACCACGCCCTCCTCGCCATGGCGTTGTACCCAGGAGCTCTCCCTCGACAAGACAACCTCGCCTTCGCCTTCGCCTTGTCGCCAGGATGGTTTCTGCACGAAGAATTGACGCGAGCCGCCAAGAATCGACGGCATGGTCCTCTTCTTCCTCTCCGGTCGCCGATGCAATTCGGCAGCTCAGGTCCTGCTGCGGCTTCCCAGAACACGCGCTCGTCCTCCTGGTGAGCTTGCCGTTCTTTTCCCCTTCTTCTAATCGAGCTCCCGGTGTATTCTGTCCCCTCTGACCCGTTTTTCCTCGCCTCGAAAACGAGGTCGTGGAGCTCTGGTCGTTGCCCCGTCTGCCATCCCTCTTCCCCGACGCCAAGCTCCACTCCGTTCGGCGCCCGTCGTCGTCGACCCTGCAGCATCCGCCACGTCCCTGACCGCCGACCTCTGTCATGAGCTCCGTCGTTGCATCGCCTCTGTTCAAACAAGGTCGGCCGCCCCTTGCATCGTCTCGACTCTGGCAGAAATAATATTCAGTTTCGTCAGTTAAGTTTTTCTGTTCGTAACTTGTAAACTCCAACTCCCTGTTCCGTTCAAAACTGTATGACCAGCACAGTGGATTGATTCCTTTGCCCCGTCACTACAGATTCGGTCCATGCCGTGCTCCTCCGGCCTCACCATCTCTGTCCGTCTGCAGCTCGAGTTGTTGTCTCTGTCCGCGATTCGGTTTCGTCAGGCCAAGGCGCAACCTTTTGTTCTGTGAAGTTGCGTGTCGCGCCTTCTCGGTGAGCTCCGCTTCAGATCCCCGCTCGTTCTTGTCAATTTCATCAGCGTCTGGGCGTCGGCGCTTATCTTTTGTGCTTACCGTTGAGATCCGTTCCGTCCAGGATGAATTTCTCCATGGCTGTTTCGTTCTAGATAGCCTTCAAAATGAAAGTTTCCTCATCATTGTCAACAACCGAAGCTCAGGCCAACTGGCATGTTCCATTCCCATCCTCGGTGAGATCCCAGGTTCGAGTCTCGTGGGAGGCAAAATTACAAACCTTTTTGACTCCTTTTCCGATTCTGACAGGTGGGCCTCGCCCGTCAGTCCAAGCCGACACCACCTCTGCTACTCTGGTCGCGTCCGCGCCTAGTCAGCGTCCGGTCCCGCTGTCAGCCGCGCGGGCTGAGTTCCCCTGGGTGAGAAAAACCCGCAGCTGTCTTTTTTCTGTTTTTCTGAAAAATCCTGCAAGCATGTTAATCTTGGAAAATTAATATCTTCCAAACCGTAACTCGGAATAAAAAGTGTTTTATACTTTTTGGATCAGAAAAATGTGAAGAATATGAATATGACATCCATATACATATTTGCATCTTGCATCATGTAGTGATATGGTAGTTTGCATTATACCTAATACGTAACATATGGAGTACTTGGGAAATTACCGAATATGGTTCCCCGCTTCATTTAATTTTGTGTAGTGCACCCATGCTTTGTCTTTGCCATTCTAATCAACATTTAAATTTGCCGTGTAGTAAAACAACTTGAACCATATATGTGTGTGTCGGGATTCCGATCCCGCTTAATTTGGATAAGTTGCATTGCATCATAATTGCCATGTCATGCATACAGGCTTCACATGATCATGCCGATTCTTTTCTCGTAGTAGTAAGTGTTGCATCCGTTGTTTGTTGTAGCGATTTGCTTCTTCGCGGATATGCCGTTTCGTGGTGATGTGAGCAACGACAAGTTTTTCGGGTGTTCTTCGACCTTCTTTTCAGGCGAGCCCTTTTCTCTCTACCCATTTAACACTTTTGCTCTCGCTAGCTCTATATTTCTAGCCTTGTGTCGCGATGCTTTGTTTGAGTCACGTGTCCTATCCACCTGTTTATCCAAAGCAAAGCCATAGAACCTTTCATACATCCTATTAACCGTGTGCTTGTTGTTTGAGTTGGCCTTGCGAGTCGTAGGCATCTTCAGGCTGTTCGACTTGTTTTTATCTTATTGGGTTGGGAAGTTATCACATGCTCTACTTTATGGATATATATGTTGTTGGACATACTCATGGCTTACTTTATTGTTAATAATTAAAATTGAATTAAGCAGAGGCATCGGTGAGTCATTTTGCCAGTTTTACGACGGCTCACTTGTGTCCCCTAGGACCCCGAGATCGCATGAACTGTTCTGAGACTGAGCGCTCTAACCAGACGTGGGTACGTTTACGGGCCTCCCCTCAATCACTGCCAGAATCTACATACTTGTCCAGTGGCCACAACTAGTTCGCGGTGTTTCCATTTGGTTTTTGTCGGGCGTGCAGCTCTTGTTTCTTATGGTCCGATTTACTTTGGGGGAAGCCCAGTGAGCCTTGTAACCCCTTGTTTCTGCACGCTCGTGTAGGTGCGGGATGACTGCAAGTGGGCACCCTCCCCAGAGAGAGGTTCCAGCCCATTATGCAGCGCCGACGCAAACAACTAAGTCCATTCAGAGACTCGGCCGGACTCTCGATACGGGTTAAACTTAGTTAGGTGGCTTGCTGGACTTGTTTGTAGTGAAGGAGAGTGCGAGTCGTGACCTCCTGCCGGCACACCATCGGAAGTGTGCTAATCATAGGCATCAAGGGGTGATCATGCGTTTGGGTACATTTGGGCACCCCTGCAGGGTTAAATCTTTTCGAAAAGCCGTGTCCGCGGTTATGGACGACTTGGAGCTGTACTACTCGATCATAGAACAACTTGCACCTGCTATTTCAATACTAACAAACTTGTGTAGTAAGTTAGCACAACTACAACAACAAACCTGCAATAAAACTTGTTAACTGTGTGAGTGCCTTTGCAATTGCTTCGCCGTTGGGTGCGAAGGGGCGATACATCGGCTGGGTTATGTTTGGTGTTAATATCTAGTTGGTTACTTTTATGCGCTCTCTTATCTTATCTATTTAGACGGAAGTTATAGTGTCTCTGTAGTATTGCTTTTGTTGCCGCTAAGTCCACCATATAGCTTGTAGGCGAGCACAGCTGAATTCCAGTCTCACGAGTACGTGCCTCGGTACTCACCCTCGTTTTTTTCCTTTTTCTCTCTCTTCCTCCTTGTTCGGCAACCATTGGCCCGACGATTTTGACAGGTATGGGAGCGCCGACGTTAGCAAGGTTACCCTTCCGGCTTGGCCTGGGCAGGATTATGGACGCCATCGTTTATCTTCAGGCCTCTTAGGCCCATTTGTATTCATGTCCGTACTCGGATGCTATTTGCTTTATGTATGATTTAGATCTTTGTATTGTATATTTGGATTCTTGGCTCGTGGAGTCTTCGTGGTTATTATATATTCTTTTGTGGGTTCCATCGTGAACTTGTGTAACTGTTGCTACTCGATTTCACCTGCATCACGTGCACGCTCCAACGTGCACGAGGCGCTTGGTGGTGCGTTTCCAAAGCGACATCATGTAGATTGTGGCGTGCTCGCTATAATCTGCAAGGTGCCGGTTTTGGGGCGTTACAATATGTGGTTCCCAAACCAGAATATCTCCTCATGGTTCTGTAACCGCGTACACGCGGAACAAATCTGTCCGATCACCGAATCGACGAATTGCACAGGCGTCAACATACCTGTGAGGTGCAAGGTGGTAATTTTTGAGGATGACCCATTCGTTGTCTTGGTGACTGTCTACATAGGCGATCAGTTTGTCAAAGATCACGATTGCTTCATAATGCCACTGATCACTGCATTTTTCCTTGTAAGGGGTCTTGGTAATCTGTATCTTCAGAAGCTGTAACTCACACTGCTTGTACGAAAACATGCATGTTCGAAACGCGGGGAAAACTCTAATATGAGCCAGTAATGGGAGAGGCAGAGTCACTTCTCTGTACATGTGGCGGATCTTCAGGAGGCCGTTATTCATGACTAATGCCATTCAGTCACCGTGACTTCCTACCCAATGCCCTCTTCCATCGGAGTCATTGCAATGCACGTGTGCTTTAAGCGTCTTCTTGTTTAACGGCATAAAGAGGGCGTCAATGCCCTGCAATTGAATTTGTTTGGAAACTTTGTAAAAATTAAGGTGTTCCGCAGAAGGAAAAGTTTGCTTGAATAGATGGAAAACTATATAGGTAAACCGTTATAGAAAGAGCGGTCATGGGCAGAGTAATAGTTATAAAGCATTATTCCAATTTTTGGTATTTAAAAAGTCATTGCATGGTATTCGATAGAATGCTCACTGGATTGTAAGAACATTGTTTGGTAAAAAAATGCCAAAAAATGCTTTGCCTACTAGATGTTCGACAGAAGGATAACTATGCTTGAATATATCATAAACACATACAAGATGGAAAACTAAGTCCGTAAACCGTAACCCTAAAAGGCGTCATGGGCGGAGTAACTTCATTTTTCAGAATTATTGTATCTAAAAAATCGATGCATGCAAGGTGTTCGACAGAGAGATCGGTGGATTGCAAGAACATAAACAGACAGGAGATCAATATATATATATATATATATATATATATATATATATATACTAGTTGAATGCCCGTGCGTTGCTACGGTCCTTTGTTTTTCTTGAAGTCTAATTTATTTACATCCCTACTTATATCACATGCCAACATAAGGCATATGCATTTTCATGTCTACCAGAGAGTGTTACTAAGGAAAATTAAAAAAATTCATCAATCCATTTGAAAATATCCTATAGCATAAAGTCGATGTGTCGTCGTCCTAAGAAAAACATACATAAAACACTGTGGGTTTTCAACTGAATACATCTTCACACAGTGCAAAAGCCTACGAACGAGCACACCATGCCATTTGTTAGACCATGTTTGTGTTTAGATATCTTTGTATTTCTTATTTGAAGATAGTAAAAGTAGTTGGGTAGCATTCCGTTGTGACGTGATATAGTCAGGTCAATTACAACTCATCTAAATACAAATAATTGTAGATGATTTAACTTACTCGCTTATTTGTCAATGGTTTAGTTAATGGACATGCTTTATTTATTTGTATTGCACCTATATTAAACATAAGCAGTCGCACATGATTTTCCAAATAAATATGGTGCATGGCATTGGTAGCCAAGGAACACACTATGCCGCAACACAACACATCTAATAAGACCAACACATTTTCCTCAATCGCAAACCTTCTGCTAGATCTTCCTTGATATGAAAGCTTAATCATCCTTGTATGCTTGTTTATTTTCATTCATAAACTCACAAAATCAACTTTGGCGAAATAGCCAAAATACATTGCCAATATTGAGGGAACATAGGAACTGCTTGAATACGACTTCTATAAAATTATATAGATAACAGATTAAAAAATTAAATAGAAAAGGAGGAAACATAAGGACACATGTTGGAGACATCTCTAGGATTAATCCAACAATAAAAATATTCCTTTACCCAATCAAGCAACCATTGCCTATTTATGCCGCACCCTTCCTTCAATGGCTGATGATGGCTCTTGTACAAGTGCAACCCGTTTTTTGGATATTTTTTTTTGGCTCCTTTATGCAACTGTAGCTCCCTTGTTCCATGCATTAATTGTCTTGGCTCTTTCTAATACAACATGAAGCAACAGAAACATAGTATTCCTCAAATATATATTATTGCTCTCAAGTAAATCAGGCATGTGTTATTTTTAGAAACATACTAAATGGCTAGTTCAGCTTTTAAAAGTAAATTACCTACCTTATGATTGGTGCCCTAGTGTGCTGCTGAGAAATGTCTTCCAGTTGCTGCAAATTGAATGAAAACATCAATACTACAAAAAAATGCAATCAGGTTTGACTAATCTGGACAGTAAAAGGTCAAGATCTCATAGAAGTTTCTTGGTTAGGGAGAGCTCAATGATCCAATTGTGATACTATATTTCTATATTGTATCTTCGTTAGGGAGAGCTCAGTAAGTATATGTTAACTCAAATAAAATATCCACATAATCCTCTGTGGCAATTTACAAACTTTGCAACCTAAATTTAAGGAAAACCATGTAGGAAGGATGATGCCTTCAAGATCAAAACAATTTGAGTTTCTTGCAAGTCTCCAAAGAAGTTCCAATAAAATAAGGTTAACCAGCGTGCACTATCTACCTCAGTGCGATTTCTCAATTCATGTCAAGAGTGTACGTAAATTAAAATAGCCAAATCTAGTATGTATATATAATGGCAAGTGCTTCATTTTCTTGCAGGGCAGACAAGGACCATACTCTACAGTATCCTAGCCAAGTAATATCTTTCAACATTCAAACATCCGTGGATGAGGTTGCCTTTGACCGATTAGGTGTGACAGGCGTTGGAGAAATAAATAAACATTGTTAACGAAGAGAAAATATCATGAGAACCTCATCATCTTCCATAAAGATAGCCGATGATGGATCACTCTTTGACATCTTCTCCTGGCCTTGTTTGAAACCGGGGAGCATATCTGTAATTCACGTTAAGGAATAAATATTTTTTTCTACAACCTGGCAATGAACAACTCAGTAATTCTAACATTATAACCACTAAGATACATATATCAACGATAATAAGACAGAACACAATATAGAATATAGAAAAACATAAACAACACAACAGTGGCATATCAGAATACGATGTGACAGAATAATTGGTTTGTTCTTCCTTTTTATGTCATCGCAGTATTCCCTTGCTAACATGTTAACCTTCCTTTGATCCATGCCCAACTGGCATATATCTGCCTGCAATTAGAGAAAATTAGTGGCAATCCAGAAATCTAGATAATGACATGGCACATTACAATATCGAGATAAATAAAAAAATTCAATAACCTTATTTACATCATAGACATAATTTAATAACTTCAAGTTATTGAGGATTATCCGTAATATAAATATACTAACCTTCAAGAAGAATATATCAGCATAGTGCAGTGGAGAAAATAATAGAAGATCTGTGCAGCAGTCAATTACTCCTCATCATCTGAACGGCACATAATTGTGCAACACCTGTGCAGTGGAGAAAATAATAGTAAGATAACTAAACTATGTTTGAGCTTGAGCTTTGAAAGTGTAGAATCATTTGAATACATGTGCAATTTAAAATAAATGGCTGTACCTTGTTATTCTTTTGATATTATTTTTCCTGGCGATGTCCATTACAAGTGGCCAGTATTCATTTGCACGCCTATTGATTTCTTCTGAAGACCATAATAATTCAACACCATCGAGGTCCATACCAGCTGCTTTCCATATTTCAATCATGTAGCTTCCAACAGTCTGGTTTTTTTAGGTCGCCACCCATTTTGTTGTTTAGCCAAGCAAACCAGTCTGCTATCCAGATTTTCACTTTGCACCCGCTCTGATCATCTTGTTAACATTAATTGTCTTCATGACACCCTGTAAATACAATACACGAGAATGTCTATCGCCAGCAAATCCTGCTCAGTTCTTGCAGTCTGAAACAACTTGTGCATATTGGTCTCACACATCACTGAAGTACCATTTTCATAATTGTGGAAGCACGCACAGCACAAGAATTTCTAAGGTACGCGAAAGATTAAAATAATCATAGTAGCATGTTTTGTTCTCATTAATTTTATTAGGAACAACAAATCAGCCAAACATGGGAGCAGTGAAGTAATCGTTCTCCTTCAAGAGCCTAATAAACTGAGGCTGGGTTATCCAAAACTAACTGGCGCTCCCATACAGTTCCAGCCAGGACAGTGCTACTTATTTTACAAACTTTTGTTGCTGACTTATTTAGGACAAAGCGGTATAAGAAATTCCATGCAACCATTTCGTCAAGCATGTGGCATAGCAACGAGTTGTACCTGAAACACAGAGCCGTGAAGGGAGGAAGCGAGGCAATCAGAGATCTCAGAAGGTTTCCATGATGTATCGTCCAGTCACCTCCAACACCTAGGTCAAGAAACATCTTTACTATTAAAAACAAATGAGAGAAAATAACAACACCAGATCTGATCTATAGTTCACCTTTCCTAGCCATTCAAATCAAATAATTCACCACAATATCCTCCAAGCTACTGGTAAAGGCACGCAATCAACCAATTCAACCTAGTTGTCCATGGATCATGGGATCAGAAAGCAGAGGAAACATGTGAGCAAGCAATGGGGGATACAACAACGATATAGAGCAACTAACAAATTCAGGTTAAGCAAACCTCGGAGCAGTGCACAGACTTGGAGTTACCCTTCAGGGATGAACCGAACGCCGGATCCGAGGTTGTTGACGAGGGATCCGAGATCTATGGGGTGCTTCACGTCACCAGGAGGAGAGGAAGCAGAGAAGAGACGCCTGAGTTTGGAGGCCCAACCAGCGGCGGCATGGGCTCAGATGGCCGGGGAGGTGGGTGTCCGAGGCACCGGCGGTCGATGAGAAGCTAATCGATGTCGCGATCGTCGGCTGCGGGCGAGATGGCGGCGGCTTCAGGGCAAGATGGAGGAATCGCGTGGAGGCTTCTGCGCGTGATTGTTACTTCCCCTAACTTCCGCTTTGAGTCTATTTTTTGCTAACAGAGCACCAAGTCGTTTTAATTTCCTTAATTAGTGGGCGGGTGCAGACATTTTTCGTTAGGGGTATTTTGGTCACTCAAATGATGTATGTCGAGTGGGTGGCTTCACCACCAACTCAAAACCAATAGTAAAGATATAAAGATATATATATATAACAGAATACTGAATCTAGTTACTCTTACTTGTGCATCGCTATCATATGGCCACGAGGATTCATCGGTGTGGAGCAGGCCCGGCGCATCAAGCGGTAGATTCGGGGTCCCTCGAATGGCACGACGCATGCCAACCATGCCGACAGCAGGGCGAGCAACGCTTAAGATGTCAACCTGTCCGACTATGTTCTCAACCGATGGGTAGTGGAGATTACCCCACCCCATGGATTCGTGGTAACGATCAGCAATGGGCTCTTTTGGAAGCGGACGCTGACGCTTCCCCCCGGGGGTTCGTCCCACCCAGACCCAGACATGACATGTGCCGGCAAATGTGGGCGGCGGCGACGTGATGGAAACGAGAAGCGGCGATGTGATGGAATGGAAACGAGAGGACGCTGCGGTCTTGTGGAGAAGATGGGGAATGAGTCGATGAACTGCCTAGCGCAGGGTAATAAATGAAAGTTGGCATTGGGAAGGGGAGAGGGGCGGCGGCGGTTCACAGTACAAGAAGTGGAAATAATATTTTATCATCGCCATGGGCCCTCATTGCAGCAGGCTTCCTGCCCGCCAGTGCAACTCCGTACAAGGCACGCGCACGCAGTTCAAAATTAGTTTGACGTCCATCTTTCTCCAACAAATTATGCCATGAAATTTGTATTTTAAAGTTTCAAAAAAAATCGAAACAAAATTCTTGTGATAGGCATTGTTGAATGCTATAAACCGGTACAAATCTCAATATTAAATACTTTATATACTATTCTACACAAAAAAGACAAAATCTGACCTATTATATAGTGAATAGTACATGATTGAACACTATATAATTTTATTAGATTTTACTATTTTTGTGTAGCCTAGAATATAAAGAATTTCATATTGAAATTAGTACCGGTTTGTAGCATTCAACATTGCCTATCACAAAAAAAGACAAATTCCTAAGAAAAAGATGTACTTTCTTACTACTATTTTAATACTATTTACATTCACAAATTTATCTTTTTATATCTTCCAAAATACAACATATTTTTTAACGGAACTTTTTGCATACACATATTCTGTATATATTTTTCTATGTATTTAACGCCAATTTTTTTGAATACATAGAAGTTTGAGAATTTGAACTTTTAAAAATTCTGAAAGTGTATGGAGCATCGGTGCCCATTTGCACCAAATCCTGAAAGTGTTGGGAGTATATTATTTTACAAGGTGCACACGACGGGCGCGTGCGGATTCTCTGACTTGCCAAGCTTGACTTGAGAGTCATTGACAGGTGGGTCCCCCATGTGATAGGGCCCACGTGTAGTGAGGGCAAGTCAGAGACAAGTTAGAGAGGGCAAGTCAGGGCCTCGCTCTGGACATCAATGACACTCATGCGGCATGTCTGGGCATCTCCGGCAGAGCGCGCACAGAGCGCGCTCTGGACATCAACGGAAGGCATGGCCGCGCTCTGGGCATCTCCGGCCCCTTATACAGATACACTTCAGTACATAGGGACACACTTGCTAAATTATATATAAGGATGGTCCTCGGACACTTACATAGGTGGAACAAACAGTACATGAATCTAGTATGGCATTATGAGGTTCTCCCTCAATGGTGGCCGGTTTGGAGGGGAAGGAATCAGGCATCTTCTCATGATACTATTTCTACGATACATGTCGTAGCATACATACGCATCCTTTGCTGCGTAGTGGATCTGCTCCGGCTCTAATTCCCAAAGATGTCAGGTGTCATGCAGTTTCTTCTTGCGGAACTCCTCCTTGTACTCTTAGTAGGTGGGGTCGATGATTAGAGCCGCCATCTTGTCCGCGCCGGTCCGGTCTTGGTGGGTGCCCGGGAAGTTGAAGTGATCTTGTAAGTCCACGTGGTTTGGTATGCGGGCGCCCATGGCTTCAAGCTTGCTGGTGTCTTGGCGCTTGTCCACAGATGCGAAGGAAATGTCGGGGCGGTTGAGGAAGCGTATGAGCTGAGGACAGTTCCTTGTTGCCACGGATACGTGCCAGAGTAGGCAGTGATCACGCATGCAGAGTTGCAGGAGGGCGGCGCGGGCAGGCTTGCTGTTGGTGTACTCGAGGTCGAGGCCAACGATCGGCAGTTGGTCCCGCTCGCCGAGCCAACGCTCAAACATGGCGATGAACTTGGCCGCCTCTCTTGGGTCGGTTGTGTTCATCACCGTGAGGACGGTGGCACCATGAGCACGGACCTTGTGGTAGTCGGTGAAGACATTGCCGTAGAATTCCATGACGGCGGCGGCGCAAGGAGTGGGAGGTGAGGGGTTATCTCTGGAGAAGAAGAAGTTGGGGATCCAATTATTTTCCAGGCCATGAGATCGTGGGATAAATAGTGCGCGATTGGTCGCTAGCACGCCGCGTAAGTAAATGCAGTCTAGCGCTTTGGAAGTTGAACCCCCCACGCGAGCCGCCCCCATCGCTTCGTTTTTGAGAGAAGATGAAGTTGGGGATCCAATTGTTTTGCAGGCACGCTGCGGTAAATGCAAGTCTAGCGCTTTGAAAATTGAACCAGTCGCTTTGTTTCGTTTCTGAGAGAGCGCTAGACCGACGTGTCACCACGGGCCCCGGTATTCCGGCCCACTTGTAAGTGAGAGGCTGCTATCGTGGGTAAGGATGTACGTACATTTACCGCCAGACAGCAATTAAAGAGACTCGTTGTTGGGTCCCCTCATTGTTTGACTACAGGCAGCAGAGCGACAGTCTGAAAAAGGATGAAATCCGCTCTCGTCTGACATGAGGAAGGAATAGAGAACAAAATCTTACCATTGAAATGCTTCTCATCGAGGTCCCCTGCTCCATGAGACAAACGAGTGAGACAAACTAGTCCAGGTTTAGCATCTGAAGCGTGTGGGGACCCACTTGTCTGGGTAAGGTTTGGTCTGACGTGTGTCTGGGGGCCCACTTGTTAATAGTGTTTCGGGCCTACGTGGGGCCACATGTCATAAGGGTTAGAATTCGTGGCCAGTGGAAAAACCCAAGCAACAGACGCGTGGTAGCAAGTTGTGTGTAGCAGCGGGATAAGATTTGACAGGTCAAGTAAATTGACAAGACACGCCGCAGTCTGACTAGGTGTGCTCAAGAGATGTCAGTTGCGTCATCATCGCTCACTCTACTCTGGCGACTACTCCCTCCATTCCAAAGCATAAGGCTTATATTTTTTTAGAAAAGTCAAGCTAAGTAAACTTTGACCAAAATTTTAGGAAAAATTATCACCAACTATAATATTATATATACATCATGTGAAAATATATTTTGAGATGTATCTAACGGTATTGATCTTGTATTGTGCATGTTAGTGATTTATTCTGAAAATTTGGTCAAACTTCACATTGTTTGACTTTTTAGAAAAAAATATAAGCCTTATTCATTGAAATGGAGGTATTAGTTCAGTAGCCATAGATGGAGGAGTTCCCTTCCATGGGTAAACAAATAAATAAATGGCACATAGCACTTGCAATTCATCATTGCAACTCATTGGTTACATTAGGTAACATTAAACAATAGGTTCGTGCTAATTGCATCGAGCAAATAGCAGATAACAAATAGTTCTTAGCTACGGTAATCTCGTGATACCTCTACTGATGATTTGGCGATTCTTTGAACAATGGCTCAACAAAGGTTCGTCTCATCATCTAACTCCTCATCTAACTCAGCATCATTTGGCGATTCTTCGAACAATGGTTCTTCGATGATTGCCTTGATCCTTTTCACCTTGTCGTTTTGGGCGTTCCATCCCGCTCTGTTCAACATCCGTACAACATCATATGCGCGCGTTAGTACCCGCTGCAACTTCCTTGTTTTCTCCAATTCATCCACATTTTTCTTCAGCATTTCCAAATTGTCCTTCAGCTGACCAGCTTCTTCCATCAGTATAGCCTTCTCCATGCATAGCGCGGAATTCTTCTTCTCTAGCTCAGCTAGTTTAATTTTGTCAGCACTTCTTGCAGTATTGCTAGAATGGTAGAATCCCCATAGTCGTGATAGTGCATTCTTTAGTGTGTTTGGCCACTCTTGATCTACCCAAGAAACAAACCCACAGTTGTTCTCTTCCTATAGAAAAAGAAATGAAAAATGCTTATGCCATTACGTAACATAAGATAGGACTCAATGCAGCAAGTAATTCATACGCAAGTACACATGAAAGAACTAAGTGCAGCAAGATAATACTAAGTGTGCAGCAATTTAGTCATGCGCATCAATTATTTAATTACTTACAGCAAGTTAGTCATGTGCATCCAATTGCTTTTTACTATACCAAACAATAAACTAAAGAATCGAAGGGGAAATTGCAGCTTTCACCCTGCCCCTACGTAACATAAGATAGTACTCAGTGAAGCAAGTAATTTATATGCAAATACACATGAAAGATAGTACTAAGTGGATAGATAGTAATATGTGAAGCAAGTAATTCGTAAGCAACCTACACATGAGTAGTAATAGAAGATGACAAAGATCGTATGAAGGGTAACTATAATATTATGTATAACTGAAAGAAACAATGGAATTACATGCCCACAAAATTGCAGTTAGAAGTTTGAAGATAAAATCTCAAGCACATAATCTTATCTGAACAAGGCAAAAGATCAACTTAAACAAGGCAATATTATCTCCAACTTAACTAAACTTTGATGCTTTTCCACTGCTAACATGCACATAGAAGGACTCACATTTTGCAGTGAGCACTTGTAGAATTTTCGCCCAGTATCAGTCCCCTCGAAGGCGACGCACTTGAGCGGCTCAAGTTTGTGGACACGGCAAAGTTCTTCACAGGTCGATGCTAAACTGCAAAATGTGGGGTCTTCGCAGGTTCGCGGGGCATGATCCGCTTCCCTGGGGTCCTACACGTCCACGAGTTCCAGAGAAAATCAACGTTAACTTACATAAAGCGACTGAATCGGAAAGAAAATGGCCATTCACAGATCCGAAACCAAACACATAGCCTGAGGCGGTGCAGCTTACCCCGAGGGTCATGGCGACCAAGGCGGTGGCTCGTACGAATGTCGGCGAGGGCGGTAGCAGCGGACCAGGAAGAGGGGTAGATCGAGATCCTCCTCAGTGGGGGTGGGGGCTAAGAAAGGGGGAGAAGAGGACAGGGAAGGGAAGCGACTGCAGTCAATGATACTTGTGCATTTTCCATTGTCTAAAAGGGCATCCTGACAGCATCATGTGCATCTGTCACCAGCTTGGATGTGCACTGTTCGGCCTTCTACCATATAATGAATATTTTTTGCCCTAAATCCATTTAAATCTAATTTTGCACTGAGGCTACAAGAAATGCATACCAGAAAAATAGGGGGAAAATACAGGGAGGTCCCCTGGGGGTGTGAGACCCTAGAACCAAGACCAAACCATGGTTCCCACCCCACCTGGCAGACATCGATGCCACTGCGAGTTTGACCTAGATCTCGAAGGGGGGCCTGGGGAATTCAGAAAAAATCAAAAAAATGGAAAAACAATGCATGGAGTCATGGTGAGTGATGCATCACCTAGGAAAGATACCAAACATGCCATCCCAAGGGTTCATAGGTGGACTCTCTCACAGAGAGGTGCTTCCAGGCAGGAGTTCTCTTGGTCTTCCTTGCCAGGTGACCATGGTTTGTGCAAGTTCTACAGCAAACTGTGGAACCATGGTCCCATTTTTGGTGGAGATGTGCATCTTTGCATTCCCAACAACTTTTGAAACTACTGTTTTTTCAGTTTCCACATAAAAAATGCATTTCCCATTTTTCAGGTGGCCGGAGGGGTCAAAACAGGTGCATTTTTGTGAAGGGGCCACCAAGGGCAGTGTGCAAAACATCACCACTCTAATTTTCATGGGTGGGGGACCTACCAGGGGTGCCACATCCAGGAGGTTAGGAATTATCTCGGCCTTCTGCCATATAATGAATATTTTTTGCCCTAAATCCATTTAAATCCAATTTTGCACTGGGGCTACAAGAAATGCACACCAGAAAAATAGGGGAAAAATATAGGGAGGTCCCCTGGGGGTGTGGGACCCTAGAACCAAGACCAAACCATGGTTCCCACCCCACCTGGCAGACATCGATGCCACCGCGAGTTTGACCTAGATGTCGAAGGGGGGCCTCGGAAATTCAGAAAAAATCAAAAAAAAATGGAAAAACAATGCATGGAGTCATGTTGAGTGATGCATCACCTAGGAAAAATACCAAACATGCCATCCCAAGGGTTCACAAGTGGACTCTCTCACAGAGAGGTGCTTCCAGGCAGGAGTTCTTTTGGTCTTCCTTGCCAGGTGACCATGGTTTATGCAAGTTCCACAGCAAACTGTGGAACCATGGTCCCATTTTTGGTGGAGATGTGCATCTTTGCATTCCCAACAACTTTTGCAACTAGTGTTTTTTCAGTTTCCACATAAAAAATGTATTTCCCATTTTTTAGGTGGCCAAAGGGGTCAAAACAGGTGTATTTTTGTGAAGGGGCCACCAAGGGCATTGTGCAAAACATCACCACTCTAATTTTCATGGGTGGGGGACCTACCAGGGGTGCCACATCCAGGAGGTTAGGAATTATCTCGGCCTTCTGCCATATAATGAATATTTTTTGCCCTAAATCCATTTAAATTCAATTTTGCTCTGGGGCTACAAGAAATGCACACCAAAAAATAGGGGAAAATACAGGGAGGTCCCCTGGGGGTGTGGGACCCTAGAACCAAGACCAAACCATGGTTCCCACCCCACCTGGCAGACATCAATGCCACCGCGAGTTTGACCTAGATGTCGAAGGGGGGCCTTGGGAATTCAGATAAAATCAAAAAAATGGAAAAACAATACATGGAGTCATGGTGAGTGATGCATCACCTAGGAAAAATACCAAACATGCCATCCCAAGGGTTCACTGGTGTACTCTCTCACAGATAGGTGCTTCCAGGCAGGAGTTCTCTTGGTCTTCCTTGCCAGGTGACCATGGTTTGTGCAAGTTCCACAGCAAACTGTGGAACTATGGTCCCATTTTTGGTGGAGATGTGCATCTTTGCATTCCCAACAACTTTTGCAACTAGTTTTTTTTAGTTTCCACATAAAAAATGCATTTCCCATTTTTTAGGTGGCCGGAGGGGTCAAAATAGGTGCATTTTTGTGAAGGGCCCACCAAGGGCAGTGTGCAAAACATCACCACTCTAATTTTCATGGGTGGGGGACCTACCAGGGGTGCCACATCCAGGAGGTTAGTAATTATCTCGGCCTTCTGCCATATAATGAATATTTTTTGCCCTAAATCCATTTAAATCCAATTTTGCACTAGGGCTACAAGAAATGCACACCAGAAAAATAGGGGGAAAATACAGGGAGGTCCCCTGGGGGTGTGGGACCTTAGAACCAAGACCAAACCATGGTTCCCACCCCACCTGGCAGACATCAATGCCACCGCGAGTTTGACCTAGATCTCGAAGGGGGGCCTGGGGAATTCAGCAAAAATCAAAAAATGGAAAAACAATACATGGAGTCATGGTGAGTGATGCATCACCTAGGAAAAATACCAAACATGCCATCCCAAGGGTTCACAGGTGGACTCCCTCAGAGAGAGGTGCTTCCAAACATTGCATGACATGGTTTCATAACAGTTCATAACATAATAAACACATAGTACTTCAATGTGTTCAGTTCATTACATAATTTTATTGCGAAAGCACGACACATCAGGGTTCAAGCCGGGCGCATAGCTGCTCATTTTCCTTCTCAAGAGACGCCACGAGTTGGCAGCTTGCGAGGTTTTTCATTTTGGAATCCACGAGCTCCCTGAGTGCTTTCTCGTTTTCAGCCAGCAGGTTCCTGCATGTGATCTCCAGGGTGACAGTACTGTTTGTTAGCTTCAAATTTTCCTCCAATAGATCTTTGATCCTGGTTGTATTCTTCTGTGCCGAGGCTCTGGTTTCCTTGTGCAGTTCCGACCACTTTAGATTCTCCTTTACAAGCTGCTTGCGCTCACGAGCAAGGCATTTGGCAACTAAGAGGACTTTAGCCATATCCACTTCCTGGGTCAATTTTTTCTCCCTTTGTTTGGCTATCTGTTCATTAAGCCAGGACGCCATATCTAGGTTCAACCCCACCTTCTTTTCCTGTATAAAATAAAAACAGGGTTATTTCTACCAAGGACGCCAACTAAGTGGCAGTGGCGTCCTCGCAAAAACCCCATTACAGGTAAAGCACTCTACACTCACCTAAGTCAGAATCGCAAGAACCCCAATGCATGTCAACACAATTAGAGAGTGCTTACCTCGCTGAGCCAGGGAAATGTGGGCATCGGGTTCTGGATCGCCGCCGCCATTTTTTGGGAGAGAGGCACACCCTGCAAAACCATCATGGCTCCGCCGGCTCTGGAACATTTTATTCCATGGTAATGAGTTATAGAGGAGGAAGAAGAAGAAGAACAAAAAGATGATGATGAAGAAGAAGAATTCGTCCCAGTACCCGATGAGCCCTCGCCTGATTGAAGTTTTCCCTTCTCCATCAGGGAGAGCAAAGATTGTGCCTCTATGTGAGGGCTTTCTCTAATGGATGGAGCAAGTTCCTTCCGGCGGCGAGCTCTCTCCCTTCTCTCCGCTTCCTGAGTCGTCAGGGGGCAGTTTCTCTTTGGAGGCATGGCTAGACAGAGCGGATGGCCGGGCAGGAGGAAGGAGAAGGAAGTAGGTGAATGAATAATATTGCAAGATAGTCAAACAGCCCAGCCCGTGGTCCAACCACTGCTCTCTATCTTCTAGCCTTCTCATGCAAGCTATATCCTCCGTAAATGAAAAAATATAGCCCCCGCCCGGCACGCGGGTGGATACGTAGCACCGATTAACTGACGCTCACTGCCCCGTCCCATCGTGCCAGTGCTAGGGTCCTTGCTAGACCCTTCGATGTGAAGGAACCGGTCCGCATACACGAGAAGGCATGCCAGGACACGCCGGAAGATAAAATGCATTATAATTTATATATTAACTGAAAATGGAAGGGTCAAATCTTAGGCAAGATAAATTGCATTGAACAGAAAATGCTAGCTAATATGCATGCCATTTGCATTTTCTTCATAGATTACTAACTTAACCACTAGCTAAACCCAGTACATGACGTCGTCGGAGTCGACCTCCGTTGGGGCCTTGTCCTTGCCCTCTGCTTCATCCTCCATCGTGGTTGCCTTGCCCTTCCCCCTGCCCTGGGGTTCCAATGACCTGGTCATGGCTGTCTTCATGTCTCATGCAAACTTTGCGTCGGCGGATCTTGGCTGCTCAAAGTTGACGCCGCCATCCTCATCGTCCGATTCAAGATTGATGAACGGTACAAGTTTGAGGGCGGTCTTGAACCGGCCTACACTGTGAGGCCTGCTGGAGCCACTGCCAGACCTGCTCGAGGTCGAAGAAGTAGGAGTTGGAGTAGATGCATTGCTGCTCGGTTCAAGCCACCATGGCCATCTAATGCGGCGGCGGCTTGACCTGCCGCGCTGTGCACGACCGGGCGTGGAGTTCCCACTATGGTAGTACGTACCGCTACCGTGGCTGAGGCCTGGGGTGGCGTGGCTGAGGCCTGGGGCGGAGCTTCCGCGTCGTGCGCGGGAGGTGTTGTAGCGGCCGGTGCGAGGCATCTGAACTACGGGGAGGGCTCGCTCGTGTGAAGAACAGGAGGCGGAGGCCAGTGATCGTGGTGTCTGCCTAGAGGGAAACAGATCTTTTTGACAGGGTAGCTCTCTATGGAAGCACATGCCCCCAGCGACTGTGCATTGCTTCCACGCTTGTAAACAATACATTTTCTTTGTGTCCATGATGGCAATTTCATTGGTGGCATAGTTGCGTTGCACGATCCCACCTGTCATACTCAAACGGTCATATTCTGGGGGGTGCACTGGTATAACTGCCGGATGCAAGAGCAGCGTCGTCACTCTGATTCTTCCTTCTTCCCCTCTCCCCTTGCACCTACGATTCTTTTCCGGCTAGCTCACATCTGCTGTTCTAGTTCCCCGCCAAGTTCCTCTGTTGTGCTCTCCCTTGGGTGCAAGGCAATGGTTCACAGCTACTGCGGTTCTTCGTGGGCGGAATCAGGGTCGGCTCGCCGATGCCCCCCTATCCCGTACCGGAGTAAGCCCTACGACTATTCGCCGGACAAAATCTGTGACTGTGGAGTAAAGATGCCGAGATGGATTGCATGGACGGATGAAAACGATGGGAGAAGATTCTACAACTGCGGCATCTGCGTGGTATTATTGTAAACTAATCAAGTTTGTTTGGCAGTTTAGTTATTTGAATTCTCACATCTTTCCTCTTCCTTTACTATGTTTTTGGCAGGAAGGCAAGGGCCGAGGCTGTGAGAAGTATGAGTGGATGGACGACCCGCTGCCAGTTTTCCAGAGATAGCTTGTTCGTGATCTTCGTGATGCTGTATGGGAGAAGATGGAGGAGAACCGTGCGCTGCTTGATGAAAACAAGGAGCTTCTAGACCAACTTCGGAAGCTCGAGTAGAGTGGTGGTGTGCATGCTCAGTTGCAGAAGCAAGCAGCTGAAATAGAACAGATCAAGGTTAGGGCAGATGGTGGAAACAATCTGCTTTTCATATGGATATGTTCCATGGCATTTTGCAGTTTATGTTGGCATTATGATGTCTAGCACCTGAAAAGCAGAACTGTAAGGACCCAAATATTGTGTAATGTGAAATGTTATCCTGTGCCATTTATTCTGCCTTTTCTGACTGTCCCTCTGAACATTATCACCGAATAAGAACATATGCATAATGTCAAACAAGGCTTATTAAAATTGAGTACATAGTTTACAAATTCCATAACAAATACAGTTCTGACAGAATTTTGGGAAGTTCCATGGCTCCTGTTTTACACTGCACACACACACACACATGTTCCGGAAAAATAGTTTTCACAATTTTGCTGTATTACAGAGACGGAGCACTCAGAAAAAAGACTGAATTAGTCTTACTCCCACCTAGCTGTCTTCTTCCTCTTTGGGGACAATTTTCTCGCCTTCTTGTATGTTGGAACAGAAGGTTCTGGAATGTCCGGCCAATCTGAATCAGATCCTGTGTCATCATCACTCCACTCAACTTCCTCGTGAAGCACATACACAGCCTCAGCAGTCTTGCACCTTGTCTTGCGCTTCTTGACAAATGTTAGAAAGCAGGTAAGCCCCAGGTAAGCATAGATATTACCTAATTATAAATAAAGATCATACACGCAAACACTTCATACCTAGGCTTTGGTTCGTTCAAAGGACACCCCGCTGCTCTATGAACAATACATTTGCATTGCTTACATCTGTTTTTGCCTTTCTTGCTACCACTAAAAGGCATGCCCTGCTTCTCCATGAAATTCTTGAACCTACTCTTTTGAGTTCTTCCTTTGCCTCTTTTAACATTTGGCTGGCACAGCTTGAAAGGTAGTTGAACCACAGGCCACTGTGACTGGTCTGTGCAAGGAGGGACGGCACCAGCGTAGGTAGCTTAAAATTTAGCCAAAGAGAAGTACTCACTCACATATTGATCAAGGTGTGGCAGAGTTCTTTTGTGAACCAAGAAGATTAACATGTGTGGGCATGGCTTCCCGGTATGCTGCCACTCTAAGCAGCTGCATTCTCTACAATCAATCTTCACGACATGCCTCAGGCCATTCCGGCTCAAATCTCTCACCTCACAGCTGTGGTCGTTAGACTCTCCAACTCTAAGGTAACCAAGACCTCGACTCCTCTAGTTTATTTGCTGAATAACAGCGGGTAGAATGTGCCCTCTTAGTCTGTCCCCAATATCTCTTCTTACTTTTATCAGCCTCATCAACATACCTCGTATGGTGTCCATCAACATATGAACTGGAAGGTCTTTTGAGTCTTTGACCCAGTTATTTACGGTTTCAGCAAGGTTGTTGTTTATGTAATCACACTTTATTGCAGGATTAAAAGCACTACTCATCCATAAAAGGTTGTGATGTCTTTCCAAGTATACGGCAAAATCAGAGTTCTCAGCATGTATCTTGTCCATAAAAAATTTGTAGCTCCCAGGCTTGTAGGCCCTAGCAGCAGTCCACATATAGCGATATACAGTGCCTAAGTAGTGCCTGTACAGGTTCAACATCAAATGAGCATGGCATTCTCTATGTTCAGCATGTGGAAATACTGTCCGAACTGCATTTGCCAATCCTTTGCATGCATCAGTGCTTATGGCCAATGGTGAAACATCACCTATTGATCTATGCAGTTGCCTCATAAACCACTCCCAGTTCTCCTCTGTTTCCGACTGAAACAGGCCGAATGCCACCGGGAACATCCAGTTGTGTCCATCCAGTGTTGTCGCTGATGCTAGACAACCATTCCATCTGCCAGTGAGGACAGTAGAGTCTATACTCAAATATGGCCTACAACCCTCCTTGAATCCTTGAATACAGGGCTCAAGGGCCATAAAAAATGGTTAAAATATATGTTCCCCTCCTCCTCCTCTTTCGTGTCAATCTCGACAACACTACCTTGAGACCTAGATTGTATTTCAGCCTTGAAGCTGTACAACAGCCTGAAACTATTATCCCAATCCCCGTATAGTGTTTTCAAAGCTCTCTCTTTACCTTTCCAAACTATGTGATACGGTAGCTCAACGTTGTAATCAGCCATAAGCTTTACCTGAATCGCCTTGGTAGTCTCATTTGGTGTTTTCTTAAGAATGGCCAAAGCATGCTTCTCAACCCATTCTTGAGTTGCACAACAAGATCTTAGTTTGCAGCCTGTTGGACACCTGTGTGCAGGTCCCATCTTGTTCACCTGCATCGGAACATTCATCTTATACATTAGTTGCTTCATAATAATTCCTAAACTTGCTACACATATGAAAACCAGAACCCGTCAGTTAGAAATAGATATTTGTGTGACGAAAGCTTCTCAGTACCCTAACTATTTCTCCACCAGGAAGTATCCTAACGGAGATCTTCCATGGGCATTGATCCTTCACCCTCTCCCCATTGTAGTAGTCTAATCTGCACCTCGCCTCGTACCGTTTCCTTGTGTTTCTAGTTCTGAAGACGTCGAACTCTCCGATGATACAATAGTGCGGAAATGTTTTCCTGAATTCTACCATGTTGGCGAAGTATGTGCCCATCATAATTACAGGTACCACTGGATCATATGTTATCGCTAACTCGCTAGTGACCTCATCATCTACCGGGATGGCAGCTTCCTCCATTAGTGATTCATCAATTACATCATCACCTGTTTCTTATTCCACCACCTCTATTTCGCTGTCCTCATCTTCCTCTACATCCAAAATGGGAGGACCTTCATTTTCTTCCTCTACATCATCATCACTAGGTTCACTAGCGATGCCAAGTACATCACACATTGTTTTCTCTGCCATGGGTTCGTCGACGCCATCACCTCCCATGGGTTTGACATTGACATTCTGCCAATCTACTTGCTGTGCTGAGAAATTTTCTCCCACATCTGTCTGTACTAGTGATGGTGGTTCTGCCCTTTGTTCCATAAAATCTTCTTCCAATTGGCATTCCTATTGACAAGTATCCTCATTATCTGAGTCTGCTAACGTCCAGTCCTTCTTGGGTGTGGACTCCTTGTTAGTGTTTCCGGTGGGGGTGGACTCCTCGTTGGTATACTTCTTGGGAGTGATCTTCTTTGTGTTTGACTTCTTGGGGGTGTTCTCCTCGGTGGTCTTCTTTGTGGTTGACTTCTTGGGGGTGTTCTCCTCGGTGGTCTTCTTTGTGGTTGACTTCTTGGGGGTCTTATCCTCGGTGGTCTTCTTTGTGGTTGACTTCTTGCGGGTGGTTTCCTCGGTGGTCTTCTTTGTGGTAGACTTCTTTGGGATGTTCTCCTCGGTGGTCTTCTTTGTGGTAGACATCTTGGGGGTCTTATCCTCGGTGGTCTTTTTTGTGGTAGACATCTTGGGGGTCTTAACCTCGGTGGTCTTCTTTGTGGTTGACTTATTGGGGGTGGTTTCCTCGGTGGTCTTCTTTGTGGTTGACTTATTGGGGGTGGTTTCCTCGGTGGTCTTCTTTGTGGTTAAGGGGGTGTTCTCCTCGGTGGTCTTTTTTGTGGTTGACTGGGTGTTCTCCTCGGTGGTCTTCTTTCTGGTTGACTTCTTGCGGGTGTTCTCCCCCTCGGTGGTCATCAACCACTCTGCCATAGACTGCGCGGAGGCGTTCTTTCTGGGACAGGTCCTCTTGCATAGGAGCTTGCGGTTCCGCTTCAGACTATCTGTTAGAGTAACCTTTGCAGTATTCTTTGGACTAAAATTTCGAGTACCAACCTTACTAGGGCTGATCCAATCCCTCATGGAACTAGGAATGTTCCCGTTACCTTCAGTTAAACCACCCCCCTCTGGATCAGCACGGGTGCTTACGCTAGCGAGAAACAGTATATGGTTGCCCGTTCCATATTTCTCCAATGCCACATCTAAATTAGGTTGACTATTAACACCAATCTCAATGTAATCACGAATCCTTCTATTATACTACATATATTTTACTTTTTGGTGAGATCCCATCAGCAAGTTCTCACTAAACTTTCCAATCAGTTCAGCTATTTGTATCCCCTTCTGGCGATCGACGTAGACATCAACATCGTGTTTTTTAACGAGAACATCTGAGCCATCATCCAGTTCTGCAGTGTAGGGGTCGAATGTGGCCACCATTTTCAAAAGAGGAGGAGGTTCAGCAGCAGCAGGTTTTTCAACACCAGCAGGAGGTTCAGCAGCTGGATGATGTTTACCAGGAGCAGGTTTACCAATAGCAGCAGATTTACTGCTAGGATGTGTAGCAGCTTGAGCACCAGCAGCAAATTTTCTTTGATTACCAGCATGACGAACAATATCAGCAGGAGATTTCTTGGATGCCCGGGCAACAACACCATCTCGTGTTCCACCAATAATTTTAGCATGCAAAATGTGGCAAGGAGAGTCTGCAAACCTTTCCAAATGATCTTCAATCTTTTGCATGTTCACAGGTGTAACAACCCCCCGCGGTGATACCCATTCGAATTCTGCAGTTTGTGCGGAGCCCATTGGAACAATTCCACAAACAAGTTCAACCATCCCAGATATGGACTTGAAGCTTCTTTCTGCAGCGAGCAAGGTTACCTTACAACCCTCCATAGCTACGGAGTGCCCATTGTCAAGCATACCAACGTACTGATGAATTTGTAGAGGGACGCTGTAATCTTTGTGAATCCTACTCGACACAAGGTTGGGGAAATAAGAAATGCTTGTTAGTGTTCGACTAACAAACATCTCTTGCTAAAATATATCTTGATTTCCTACATCCAGCTAGCAAATACCGATGAAGAATGGTAAAATACATAAGAGAAGACAAGCTCACCTCCTCCGGCTGCTCAGGGTGAGATATGATTCCTGAGTTGCGGGCCCTTCCATCCTCTGTGCTGCTCAGCTCGTCTCCCGGCGATGGCGATCTATCTCCACGCAACGGCTCGCTCGACATTCGGCATCACCGCGGGCCGTCGGGCGCGGGCACGCGAGCTTTAAGCAGCGCTATCTGTCTGTGTCGCCGCCGCCGCCGTCCTAGGGTTCAGGCAAGGTTAAGGGCGGAGGAACAAACTAGATCTTGACCGTACACCGCTGCGGAGTCACCCCATTACATCGAATTGCCACGCAGATTGACACGCTGGAACGAACATGAAACGGAGAAATACTGACATGCGGGACCGCAATGGGCCTAGAACAAGAGAAGTCACGGCAATATTTGGTTTGGCCTACATTCGTTCAAAATGGACCCTCTGAGAAATTACCTATCCAACTTTTCAAATGACATCTATTACAAACAACAAAGGTACCTGTGAGCCTGTGCCAAAAAACTCGGTGACCGCAAACAAAATCACCCTGCTGACTGATTATTACTCCTATCGTCCTCTAATCATTATCCAAAATTTAGTCGGGGATGTGGTCTTGTCTAGTACTACTATATTGCAACAATCAACAATGCAGTTGTTCACTTATTCTCGTCTACATTGCCGTTCCGCGATTTAGTAACGAGTTTTATATGTCAATACACCAGCCACCACCGCACTAGCATCTCTATTTTGGTACGTCGCTCGCTAGGTGACCATCACTTGCAACAGAAACTAGACGAATATAATTAATTTGGGCTACTTATTTCTTCAGTTCTTCTATATTGAAAAGTTGGCTCAGTGAGTAGTCCATGCGATCGAGCACCGCCTTTAGTTTAGAGTATGAAACCAATCAAGTCGCTTTAGAGATTTTCTTATGTATATATATTCTTGAGCGAATAGAGAGAAAAATGTTTCATGGTACCTTTGATTCGAAAGTTCTATAGGAAATTTAGGGCACATAAATCTTAACAAAAGGTTATAGTGTCTGCTTTTACGGCCTAGGCTTGTCACCATTTTTTAGAGAGAATCAACACTTCATTGAAAGTTTTTCACGGATACAATCTAGAGCAAAATCACAAAAGATGACATTACCAACGTTCTCAGCTCTACGAGCCAAACTATGTGCTAAATTATCACAGAGACGACTAAAGTCACCGAGTATAAAGTTGTGGCCAGGGTTTTGATATCCTCCAGCCCAATGCTTAAGCAACGAATAGCGTGGCTCCTTTCACGCTGTTTTCTGTAAAATGCACCTAAGTTTAATGAAATCCTTTATGTTCAAAAAAAAAAACCACCAACCATGGATCGATCGCGGATCGGCGAGAGAATCTGTTGGATGATTGACAGATAATAAGATACCAAGATGATTTTGTTCAAACCTTCTTCCAAGGAAAGGGAGACTGCACTTCTTATAGCACTTCTAATAGCAAGTGCTTCAGCAATTTTTGGCACCATGACCTGATCAAGTAACTAACTGCAATGGTAAATATTTTTCTTTGTTTCAAAAAAAAGTTGTTGATTCATAGGAAATCCGGCACTAACTTATCCTAAAACTTGCATCACGCAATCAATAGGATTATTCATACCGACTTTGAACCAATCAGAAGTATGGTCTCCTTGAATTGAGAATTCACATTACTCCCATTTAAATATATTTGTAGGAAATTTATAAGGACTAAAACATTTAATAAAAAAACAGAGATGCTTTTTTGATTTGTAGGAAGGCGTTTGCTAGGTATTTTTCTAAGAACTGCTCTGTGCATTCCATAAGAAAATTCTTATTGGCTCTAACCTATCAGTAAGTAATGAATTTAGTAGTCTTTGTTGAAAAAAAAATCTACAGCACGTTTGATTCAAATTCTTTTCTAAGAAATTAGGAAGGATTAAAATCTTCAAAATATTTTCTACGAATTGCATTATTTACATAGGAAAAATCTCGTTCACTCATATTTCTCCAAAATTGAGAAATGTTTGTCTTCTACTCAAACCAATCATACAAATTTATTGTATACAATCGTGTAAGATTTGGACAAAGATGATAGTGCAATAATGTACCCTTTTTCATTAGTCAAACTCTACACAGATTTCGGTCTGGCTCGGAGAACTCAAAACGAGTTCATTTTTTCTCTTCGGTATGCATAGTATAATGTACACTAGCTGAATGCCCTTGCATTGCCATGGGTCCTTAAATAAATTTTGTCATATTACACGTGTAAATATAAAATCGCACAGAGATATTAAGTTCTTTTCTATCAAACACGTCGCTCTTGTTCTTCTCCCGTGCCTCTGCCTCGATGGACCAGTTGTTTTTAGTGTCTCAACCGAATGCATCCCCGGTGCCATAGCTTTCTAAATGACAGTATTCCGAGTTCCACCATATTGAAGAGTCACCTCCTCGGCGTTGAGCATGACGCATTGGTCGATGGTGGGAATGGCTTGTGGTGTAAGATCGAGCATCCCATTTCCCCCTTGCATTGTCACAGCCTCACAATATTTGATATTGCTGACCTACCCATGTAGCCACATAGTATATATATGCCAGTAAATGCACATAATTTAATATCGTATATACTTGTGTGTTCCAATACATAAATAAGCGTCACTGACTTAGTTTGAGCAAAAATGCCATGTCTCTTTTGAGAGACATTTTTTGTCTTCCTTATACAGGCCACAAAAGATGTCTTTTCCCGTAAAAGCTTTTATGTGAATATAGAATATCCGTAAGTACACCCAAAAATTTTACAATCATTTTTGACATTTTAAAATAAATATAAAATGCAGTTTTCTTAATAGATGCATCAAAGCCTATAAGCGAAAACACCATGTCCCATGAACAAACCAATTATTGAACTAAGATGACAATAAATATGTATTGTATACGCCCTCCGTCTTAAATTACGTTGCATTCTAGGTTTAGTTAAAATCAAGCTTTATAAACTTTGACTAAGAGGGCAGGAAAAGATACAAATATTTACAATATAAAATTGATTTTGTTAGAATTATCATAAAATATATTTTTTATATTATATGCATTTGATATTATAGAATTTGATTTTTTTCTAATATGGTTAGTCAAATTTTATCTAGTTTAACTTTGACCAAATTTAGGATACGGAGTAAATAAGGATGGAGAGAGTTTATGTTAGGCACGAACTCGGCTAGCCTGATGTTTTCCTTGTTTCAGCGGATTGGTTGCACGGAGCCTATCTTTTTTTCAGCCAGGATTCGATCTAGACCCGTATGGCCGTACGCCAAATTTTTTTCTAATTGATTAAAGTAGCACTGGCGCAACAAGAGATCCCTTTTTTTTTACATATGTGTTGCCACGGCTCGTTAAATTCTTTTGTCTGATTGTCATGGTGCAAATCTAAAATCATGTAAAGAGTCACTCAATCTTGAACCGATTTTATGATGAGATGTGGGATACCCTCGATCGGGCTACTTAAGCAAAATGGTTCAACCTCTTTCATGCACAGACCAAAAACTTGCTCATACCAGTATGTTTTTGGCACGTGTAGGTTGATAACCCTCTGTCCACATGTAGGTTGACAACCCAGTTACCCAGATGCTTATGCTACTTGTTTTCAGAGATTCTAGTTGTTTCTATTTTCTCCTAGCGTAAGTACTCTAGTGAGCTGAGAATAGCTTATGAACTGTGGAGGTGATGACATAACTATCTGCGCAAGTGCAAGCGCCACACCGTTATCATTCCTACCGATTTTTTGCAGCAAGCGAGGAAGATAACCCGGTTTCAGTTTGTTGAACTCCTTTGCATTGTCGGCCAGCATCAGATTCAGTGATCAGCGGGTTTCAGGGATCATCAAGCCCAGCTTCAGTCCCTTTCTTCCAGCCCGTAGTTTTAGGTGTCTCTCTCTGCAAAAAAAGGTTCAAAGAGCAGGCATGCACCGGACACCAACAGATCACGAAGCAGTGATAACAATCAGGAAAATCAATCAAGCAGTACGAAGACAAATATTGTTGTCCTGTGGTCGCCATGGAGACTGACCGCTGCAGCTTGGCGACCAACGTGGTACCGACGTCTCCACTTGCGGGCTCGGCCATATAGCGAACAACCCTGGCGTGGCGTCGTTCTCGGTCTAGCATAAAGAGGCTTTTGATGCCGGCCCCGTGCTCCCATCGGTGGCAGACTGCCAGCCACCATTCTCGCGATGCCCGTGCTCCTGCCTTTGTCCACAGGTACCCCGCAGCTTCCTCTGAGCGCGTCGTCACCGCTACCCAGAATGACGCCGCCGGCCGCAGGCGATGCAAGGGATGATGACGGCACCGCTGGTGGATCTCTATGCAGAGGCGAGGGGCAGCGCATGCAGAGCCTTGAGGTATGCTCTCCTAGGTCCCAGTACCC
Organism: Dactylis glomerata; assembly: GCA_007115705.1. Taxonomy (NCBI): domain Eukaryota; kingdom Viridiplantae; phylum Streptophyta; class Magnoliopsida; order Poales; family Poaceae; genus Dactylis; species Dactylis glomerata. The sequence goes on from QXEO01000684.1 coordinate 86,439, forward strand.
ACATCGCTCCTGACAGATCGGACAACGGAGTCAAGCGCAGTAGCGTATTCCCTGAACTCGATGGAGCCGAGCGGGTTGGCTCGAGGATGAAGGGGCGCAGGAGGCGTCCGAGCTCGGTTGTCGTCGCGGTGAGCGCCGCGAAGGCCGCTAGAAGGATGTCGGAAGGGGACGGTGTTCGGTCGAAAGAGACGATGGCAAACAGAAAAGCCAAAGATTTCAGAAAATAAAATCGAACCGGTAACTTATAAGTGTCACGGTGGGATTAAAGACAAAAGCGTATTTTTGGTGGTTGAAAGCGTATTTGTGAGCCACGGACCGTACCTGTAGCAATATTATTAGTAGAGATTTGAGAACGATAGCGCCTTGGCGCGCATATTTCTTAATTGATTAGTGTTGAGTCCAAACAGGAATCGTTACCGTGCCATGCTAGATTAGGTACCATATCCTTGTTCAGATAGACCGTTAGTAGGCCAAGGTGGTGTCCGTGTCCTACTCAAATTATTAGTCCCACGCATGGCAAGCCAAGAGAAACATACTTGATGAGTTTAGCTTGTTTAGCTCGTGTACGAGTCGGAGGAGATTTTGCTAGTCGACCGTGTCCGAGTGGTCTAGTCATTTGGTTTACATCTATATACACATCTACAGCCGGATAGAGTCAGATCAGACTGTACCTCGGCGAGCCCATCACGCTCATCGGCGAGCGCGACCTGTGCGCACCCATGGACGAGCAGGGAGCCGTGGCCAACGCCGAGCAGATGCAGTACCCGTTCTTCACCGAGGGCACCACAGAACTGCTTCAAGCTCGCGTCGACATCGCGCGGTACTCGCTGCCCCGTGCCAAGGCCAGGGTCGAGAATGCCAAGCTCCGCCTCGGTGAAGCGGGCGAAAACCCCGACCATGTCCTGACCCAGGCCTGGGAGTTCGTGCTCGAGAGCAGCGAGATCGGAGACGACCGCCCGCTCACCGGCTGCTCCTTCTCCCGCGATGCGTCCAAGCTCGCCACGAGCTCCTGGAGCGGGATCATCAAAGTATGGAGCAACACACCACAGAAGATAACCAAAACCGCAACCCTGAAAGGGCATACAGAACGTGCGACCGATGTCGCCTTCTGTCCGGTCGACAACAGCATCTTAGCGACAGCCTCGGCCGACAAAACAGCAAAGCTATGGAACAGCGATAACGGGTCGCTCCTGGCTTCCTTCGACGGCCACCTTGATCGTCTTGCACGGCTCGCCTTCCATCCGTCCGGAAAGTACCTCGGCACCGCCAGCTTCGACAAGACCTGGAGGCTCTGGGACGTCACCACGGGGACGCAGCTCCTGCTCCAGGAGGGGCATAGCAGAGGCGTCTACGGAGTAGGCTTTCACCCGGATGGCTCTCTAGCCGCGTCCTGTGGGCTCGATGCGCACGCTCGGGTCTGGGACCTAAGATCTGGAAGGTTGTACTGCACATTCACCGGACATGTGAGACCTGTCCTGGGAGTCAGCTTCTCCCCCGACGGCCGTCTGGTTGCGACCGCGGGCCAAGACAATTTCTGCCGACTATGGGATCTCAGGACTACCAGAACAATGCTGTATTCTATACCAGCACATAAGAGTCTTGTCTCGCAGGTGAAGTTTGAACCCCAGGATGGTGCTTATCTGGCGACCTCTTCCTACGACAGCACAGCGGCGCTTTGGTCAGCTCGGGATTACAAGCCGATCAAGAGTTTGCCAGGGCATGACTCCAAGGTTACTAGTTTGGATATCAGTGCAGATGGCCAGCAGATTGTGACTGTTTCACATGATCGAACTGTAAAGATGTGGTCATGCAGAAGCAGCATGCCGCAGGATAAGTAGATGGAACTGGATTAATAAGGCATTTGATCACTTCAACGGTCGATTCTTCAAAAAAAAAGGCTGAAGTGCTAGAGTCTCTCGATCGTTTTGATCACTGTCAAGCTCTTTGCAGTGCATGGTGTTGTTTTGTTGCAGACGGGATAACCCTTACCTATGAAAATTCCGTGCACATTCTTTATATATTTACCTCATCTTTTTTGTAAAAAAAATTTTGGAGAGGTTGTTGGAAAGAAACCTCCTATCCATCCAATCTCGAGTACTCTTAAGTTATTTTTTCCCTTCTGTTAAACCATGAATCCAGCGAGTCGTATTTCCTGGGTTTCCCTATAGACAATACCTTTATGTGGAAAATTACTTAGCACCCATTGCCATATGATCTTCACGTGTCAGCTGCTACATGTTCTTCAAGTTTTGAAATATGGACTAGTAAGTATTTTGTAAATTGAAGCTTGTGATATGGCTATAGAAACTGTAATTTAACTGATATATACCAAACTGTAGTGCTAACTCATGCACAGAGTATGTTAACATGCTGTAGAGCCTCGAAGTGAATTCATTGCATACAAATCCAATGAGCCCAGTGTCCATATGACTCGACTGGACTTTTTGCAATTAGTTGACATCCCTTTGTCACACCCACCTAGCCCAAAATCCCAGCCCAAGTCTATACTCAGAACCGAAAAAAAAAAGTCTTGTGTAGCTCTGGAGTAAGGGCTCCTAATTAGAATGAAACTATACCTCATCTGCTAAAGAAAAAGTGAAACCATACCTCAAGAAATACCATGGAGTGCGTGCTTCTTTTTAAAATACTCCCAAGGGGAGTAGTAACAATGCTCACAGGAAACCAACTGAAACATGCAGGAGAAGGTTAATTCAAAAAGGAAGAAGAGGGCTAGAACAATACACTTGACCAGAAAGGGATGGTGATCGTATTAAGAGAGAATGGAGCTCTAACCACTATGAGTACTAAGGTTTCCATGGGGTAATTAAGCCATCAACAACAAGAAGCATCCACATACCTAATCAAGCAAACTTGCATTACATCTTCACACTTTTACCCTGTTATGATGTCTTGGATTCGCAGCGTAGACATGCTTCTTCGCTAAGGTAACACCACCATGACAGATTGACAGGCAAGCATCTTCTCGTAAAAGCTTCAAAATCTCTTTCTCAGCCTGCTCTTTCAGATTGCCGCTGATTTCGGCCAGCTCCAGATAGGAGATACAGAACAGGACTCATCCAACAGAAATTCAGAGGCAACGATGATATAGCAGGTCGAGATCCTCGTGATGTCATTTACCGAAAGCAGGTATCCACATCTAGTTTTGAAGTGAACTTGACAGTGCTTTAAATAGGACTACTTTCAACATCAATATTAACAGACAGCATATCTGATTCCAGCTAAAAAAATGTGTCTCCATAAGATATTTCAGATAATTGCACAGACTAGATAGTAGTATACCTTCCAGAACGACTGTATTGACTACTAATGCTACTCCCTCCGACCCATATTACCTTTCGCAAATACGGATATATCTAGACGTATTTTAGTGCTAGATACATTCATATTTGCGAAAGGTAATATGGGTCGGAGAGAGTACAAAACATTCGATCTATCATACGCCAACAAACCAATCACCAAAAAACTGCCATGAAGCCACATGATGTTTTCTATATAATCCAGACAAGTGGCATGCCCGAGACTAAAGGGTCAGCCAGCCAACCAGCTCAAATGGGAATGTCCTCCATGACCCTTTACCATCAGCTTTGCCAAAAAAAATCCATGACATGCAAAATATTACTTCACCACCTCCTGTTACATCAAAAATAGAGTACAAATCTGTGAGCTGAATTGTAAGATACAGTATCCAAAATACAACAAGATTTCAAATACGATAAAATTCACATTGCTAATATTTTTGCACCAAAACATTTACGAAACACAAGCCCTTTCAACTTCAAGGTTTCTCAATAATCCAGAAAAGGAGAGAAAGATTACATATTTATTACACCCGTTCTTCACTTATGTTTGCATGCTCAATTGTTTAACAATGCATGTGGCGAATGTTCAGCCAACTTGGTTACAACAATTGGTTGTTGATGCAATTTAAAGATTTACCTGGATGAATCCAATGAACAAAGCTGATCCAGTTGCACGTATAGTTTTTTTTTAACATACTTGCAAGTATAGTTGACACAAACAAGCAACGATGCTGTTAGAGTCCTCATTTGCAACTTGCCCACTTGGGATCATAAGAAGAAAAAAAGTACCATGTGGCACTTAACGATTTTGATTCCCAGCCTTGTAGACTGGTGACACGGAAATTCTAGTTTGATTGAGCAAATACAAAGAATCGATAGAAAAAGATGATATTGGATTCCAGTAGAGTTCTAACATCTTTGGACAGATTGAACTAGATTTTGTACAAGTGTTGTTCGTAAAAAAGTTATTAAACTTGGAACAATTAACCAGGGATGCCACCGAAAAAGCCCTTGTACCGACCCTGTTGCCCACCCTCGTTCTCTTGCTACCCTCCCACGAAAATAGCCATCCCAGGGCATCGCAAGCCCCCAGCAACGCGCCACCCTCCCACACCTCCGGCGCGTTCCCGGCCGTCGACCCAGTCGTCCCTCACACCACTCTCCCTTGCACCGCCCTCCCATGCCAGGCGGCTGCGGCTGCCTGCCTGCTGTCATGCCGCAGCCAACCTACGCTCTCCCTTGGCATCCAAGAAGAGGAAGAGTAGCCCAGAGAAGACCCAATTGCCAACTACCTCGATCCAGTGACGTCGTCTGTCAGCGGGAGACACTCTTTTATCGCGCATCCGTGATGGTTAGTTACTAGCCCCGTAGCAGCGTAGCCGTTTGCTGACTCTTACTGCCCCCAGGCTCAGCTTGATGAATGTGTCAGTGCTAATTCCACTCTCAGCTGGTGCCAATAGACCGTTAATTTCATCATCAAATTTGATTGTTCTAATCATGGCTGGTTTTAGATTCAGATGCGGCACGTGAAATGAACTGTAATGCATGGAAAATCCTAGTTGGTACTCTAGGTTTCCTGATTTAAACCCTCGGCATGTTGCCAATATTGAGATGTATGCAATAGCTTCAAGATAATATGTTGGGCACATATAAAAGGCTTTCTCAGCCAAAGTACATTTCGTTTTACAAGAAAGCAATGGAAGAACCAAATCTTCTACCACCTTCTGTCCTGCTGCCGCTAACCAAGCCTCACCGTCGGCATTCCATACTGTCGTTTCTTCTTGCTTCTCTGCTCATAAGAGGAATGTGAAGGTTGTTCATGCGTGTGATCCACAGCTGGTTGAATATGATTTTTCTCTTGTGTTTGTTTGTAGCCTGCAGACTACTTTTTCATGTAGCCTATCACTACAACCGATTTTGTTCCACATGAACAATTTTGTATGGCCACTCAAACCAAGATAAACACTTGAAACCTAGATTAATACTTTTTTTAAAGGAGAAGCTGATGCTTAAAGAAGTTTCTGGTTTTTGTAGCAGGGAAGGTGACTAAATTTTGCTTCTCACTGTAATGGGTTTCAGTGCTACCTTGTTTATTTATTTTGGTTATATCAGCAAAAATTATTTCTAAGCAAGGTCTAACTGAATTTCCTAAGAGTTAGATTTTTCCAAGTAGTTAGCTGCAAAGTATTCTGTAACATGTTGTATCCATGTTTCCCATGCCTTTGTTTATAGCATCATATCGCATAATGTCATATATTTCTTGCTTGTGAGTTCTATAGGAGAAGATGGTCAACCTGTCAGATAGAACCTTTTCTTGTTCAGAACCAAACATTATGAAGGGCAGGCACAGAGATTTTTTTAAGAATCACTCAATGAAATCTTCGGGAAAAAACCCGCAAACGTTTTTCAGCTGGCCTGCTTCCTTCCTGTCATTCTTGTCAAGTACTGCCACTAACTCGACTCTTGTAACCATACCTTGCAGTTGCAGTTAAGATGGTGAACTACAGATTGCACTGTAGTACTAGAAGAAGTTTTTGCTAACCATCAATGTGCATGAAGCTAGCACGCTGTGGTGTGGATGTGAACCTAAGATTATGCTTTCGACTCTAGGAAGACTGCTCATTTCTTGTGGTGGAAAGAAGCCAAACGGTGCATGTAGAAATTAAAGCTGTTAGGAGGTCCGCTACTTGGTTCCTAATCTATATGTGTTCTGTCAGAAGTTCTAAATTTGAATGATAACATCTAACTGAAGACAGGATTATTTCTATTGCTGTGATGGTTCAAACTGAATGATGCTAGCTGCAATGAGCTAATCAGCTACATATTTGAGTTAAAGGGATCGCTTTGCAATCATGCAAATGACTATGCCAAATTAAGGAAGAGGTGCATGGAGATGTATCAACTGTGAAAAATAAGGCTCATCTGCCCAATGTCTTCTAATTAGACTGTGGACGACAAGTTCCTTGATATAACTATAAGTTGAACGAATGGTTACAACTTCCTAATTCCATACTTAATTCGAAAAATATGATTCATACAGCTGCTGTTTCAAGAGAAGTAATGACAGTGCACAGTGACAATATTCATGTAGAGCACCTCTTTCCATTGTGAACAACAGAATTCTTAAAAACAAGTAATTAAAGTACACATAGCTAGGAATTGAACAAGTCTTCAAATCGGTGTTATTAAAGATAGCACTGATTCTATCATTTAGGTGGTGAGTATTGGTGTAGAGGAAATGCGAGATAATGTTTTTGAAATCTTACCATCAGTATTTAGAGTGCTGGTGCCAAAAGGAATACATGACAAAGAGAAAGAGCGCAAGCCGAAAGAAAGGAGGGGATAGAAAATGAGAAGACGGCCGAAGGAAAGGAGAGTGAAGAAATGAGGAAGACAAAGTTACAGGGATGTACATGTTTTTAGAATATAAGCCCCACATGACGTATACTTCAAATTACAATTATGTTCTGGTCAATGTTGATGTGTCTAGGTTTATTAGTCCGTGGCAACACACTGGCATTCAACTTGTAAGTATACAGACCTACATATGCAGTTCTCAAGTTTAGGGACTCAAATGACACAATCCTGGAAGTTTAGAAAATCATCAATGAGCTTACTTAAGAAGTGAGCCTAGCTCACTTGGTTGGTTCCAAGTCCTCACAGAAACAAATTTGGGTTCTTACTCTTTCAAAAAGAAAAACAACTCGATGTAGAGACCTCCTCTACCACTTTTACAATGATTTTTTTTACAAAGTGTCAAATTGCGAACCAACTTAGGAAAAACGTTTAAATATGGAACTAAACATGCTCTGGTGTTGTGTTTCCTGTTCTAGCATGTGCTCAGCAATGGTCATTAAGACCTTAACTCAACTTATTTGATAATTGATATAGCCAAAAGGACCTCCATCAATTTAGAGTGAAACTGTATGCTGTTCAGCCTCTTTTGGATTGGATTCTATCACTCTTTGTATAGCCATTTGCCCATTTGTTTCACTCTCCCCTATTTTCTTAGCTAGTTTTGTTTCCCTCACTCTTCACCTCATGTAATATTTTGTAAATACCTTGTGCTTTTTATAATATAATTGAAAACCCTACACCGTAGGGGATTCTCTGTGGTAAAGTAGTTTTAAAAAATGGCACAAAGCATGTACACTTAATTTCTCTTTTTGGTGTGTTGCTCTATATCAAATAAATGGAGTGAAGGTCTTACGGACCATTGCTGAGCACATGTTACAACAAGAAAGACAACACAGTAGAACCAAACTGTTATGCTTCCATCCTCTTAAGAAAACACTCTCTTGTAACCAAGCTTCTTAGAGATAACAGGAAAATAAATACCTCTATCCAAAGACACCAAAGACAAATATGTAGATAAACAATCCCACAGTACAACTGATAAAGTTAGTAAACATAAATGGTAGTAAGCTATCCTACAATTTGGAAGTAAATACAGGACAAACTAAAATCGTGGACTCCTGACTCCTAAAGATTGCAAAAGGTAGTGTCATCTCCTCTTGCTTACCAATCTCATGTCATCATTACTTGAGATCACCATTTCTTTTTCTATTGAAAGCTATTATATTTTGAGTTTGAAGAAAAGAGGCTGATTTCCACATACATTATATAAAGCAAACAATTCAGCAAAAGGAACATAGTGAAATAACACATATCGTACCTTCATACATCCTTGGACACCTTGGCCAGAAGACTGACAAGCTTCTTAGTAATCTTTGCCTTCGGTGCATGTACCTCCAGCACCATCCGTGTCTCGAACTTGAGCTCCTCATATTTGACTCTCTCCAGCTTCTTCTCCATGTAGAGCGCTCTCTCGGCATCTAGTCTGGTGAATGCGCTTTCATGGCTAGGTTGTATCTCCGTGAGCAGCTTCACCTCCCGCGCAAGCAGAGGATACCTCTCACACATTTTCCTGAAGCCCTTGGTATCAGACCGTCCGCCGCCATTCTCAGCACCGGAGACGGCGGCCATGTCATCAGCGTCTTCGTTGCCATTAATGGAACCTGCAGTGGCATAGTCCATGATCGGTGGCAGGTCACCCCAGACATCTCTAGAGAGGCTATGAATGAGGCTGTCATGGTCCGTAGTAGGCACGACGCGTGATCTGTAGCGATGAAGCAGGCTACGCGCTTTATCCTTGACATCAAAGTGATGGAAGGTATCGACCTCGAGACACTCACGGATGGATTCAAAGAAGCCGCAGTCCCCCCAGATCGGCAGCTCCCCGTGCTCGCGGCGGTGCTGGGCGAGCGCCTTGAGAACCAGGACCTCGTCGCCTGGAGCCCATGCGCGCCTGGCTCTCTTTAGCCTGGGCTTTGTCTGGTAGCTGTGCTGCGCCGTCTTCCCAATCTCACAGGACGCCGTCTTCCCAGTCTCGCAGCACGCCCTCTTCCTGTCGCGAGCAGGAGAATTGTTCGATTGAGGCTGCTTCTTGGCTACCGGCGCGCGTGGGTCGGCCCGCCTGCTTGGCTGCAAATCAACGCCCTCCTGGTCCTGGACCTCCTCCTTGAGCGCCGCGATCAGGGGAGAATCGACCCTCTTGCTTGATGGCTGCGGATGAGGCTCCGCCTCCCCCTCGTCCATTGACTGCTCATCCTCCTCTTCCTCCACCTCTACCTCCTCCGCCGCCGCCGATTCATCCTCCCCCGATTCTGATTCCGATTCCTCTGGCGACGATTCCTTTCCCCTCCTTTCTTCATCTGCCACCTCTAACTTCGCAGGCAGCACCGGCGCGCGTGGCCGGCGTTGGTCGACGCGCTTGCTTGGCTGCAAATCAACGCCCTCCTGAACCTCCGCCTTAAGCGCGCCGATCACGGGAGGATCGACCCTCTTGCTTGATGGCTGCGGGTGAGGCTCCGCCTCCCCCTCGTCCGTCGATTGCTCATCCTCCACCTCCGCCACCCCCTCCTCCGTCGACTGCTCATCCTCCGCCGCCGCCGATTCCTCCTCCTCCGATTCTGATTCCGATTCCTCTGGCGACGATTCGTTTTCCCTCCTTTCTTCATCTGCCACCTCTTGCTCGTGGGAGGTAGTAGAATCGCCGGAGGACGTGTCCCCGTCTTCTTCCGTACCGGAGGGGGGATCGGCGGCGGCGGCGCGCTTGGGAGCCATGGCTAGGAGTTGTGTTTGGGTTCAGGCTACTGGGCTTGGCCGAAGTCTGTAGGTCTGTATCGAATCACCAAATTATAGGGGGGGGGGGCAATGTTATTTGGCTGAAATATTAGGTCAAAGTTGGAAGTGGACCCGCCATGCGGCTGCAGCTCCTTTCTCCACCCTGCTTAGTTTTTTTTTTAGAAACGCACCGCTTTATTGATCACAAAACGGTAATATGAAGAGTCTTCCAAATACTATCCGGAGCAAAATTAGAAATAAAATCTACGAGCATCTCCAGCAGTCGTGCTAAATTTTGGCGCTGTAAAAGCACTTTACAGCGCGTTCCATCCGTATTTTGCGCGTGAGGTCATGTTTATCTCCACCAGAAGCTCTAAATGTTTGGGCTGTAAAAATGGGTAGTTGTTCCTGCGCGCAATTTGTGTCGCGCGCTCTATCCAGGGCGGTAGATATAGTGCACGAGATAGCGCTTTTGTCCCGCGCACTATTTTACAGCGCCGGTTGCAGCATCTGTTGGAGCATCAATTTGCGTCTCCCGCGCGCTAAACTAGTCACTTTTTTGGATACAGCGCGGGTTACGGCGCCTGCTGGAAATGCTCTAAGTTAGAAACATCACAGGCTCTAGCTAGAATATGTGATGCTGTGTTTAAAGAGCAAACAACATATTTAAAGGTAACCGAGGAGAAGCTCGCTACCATCTTCTTGGTATCCCTATCACCGAGCCAACTGCTAGGGTTTGGTACAAAGCAGCGTTCCAACAAAAATTAAATCACACAAGTATTTTTAAAGTATTGAGAGAATACTTTTATTTTTGAAAAATATTGAAGTATCAAATACTTTAAGGCGCTTGGATGCAATAATAATATAATTTTAAAACTAAAATATTCTCCAAAACTGTTGTATTTTTTAAGTATTGAAGAAAGAGGTCTAACCCTCTCTTTTTCTAAAACTGATAAAGAAGAAAAACTGAAGTATTGCTTTGCCACCTGAAATACTATAGTATTAATATACTTTGGATTTGTAAAAGTTGAGGTCTCTCAGTTATGCTAAGATGTAAAAAAAGTACAATATAAACTTCATGACATGGAACCTAACTAGCAAGTAGAATCAATATCTTGTTTCTTCTCTTTTAGTTCACAAGTGTGTCATAGGCATATGTGACAAAAAAAAGGAATCTATTGGGCTTGCACGTGTGCAATTGCGCGGCCTCAATGTTTTCATAAGCGAAAACAACAAATTCTCTATAACAAGTTTTTATTACCTTCATTTTAATGAATAAGGCTCATATTTTTTCTTAAAAAAATTAGCAATGTAAAGTTTAACCAAGTTCTTACAACAAATCATGAGCATGCACAATACAAATCGATACTGTTAGATAAATCATGAAATATATTTTCATATGATATCTACTCCATGTATCCAAATAATTAGCATGTATATCTACACAAAGTTGAAACAACTAATTTAGGACGGAGGGAGGGATTATATAATATTATAGTTGTTGATCATTATTTCTAAAGATTAGTCAAAGTTCACTTAGCTTGACTTTTCAAAAATAACCATTATTCATTGAAATGGAGGGTGTAGTAGTCACCGCATAACTTTGGTGTTAAGTAAAAACCATGCTCTACAAGATCATTTATAAGCATTAGTATCACTCTTAGTAGCACATAACATAAGCATACACGCTACTAGCTGCAAATAACAAATAATCAAGATCAACCAAAATGTGATCTTGGTGGCTCATGTGATTGCTTCGTTTTAAGGATGTGAGAAATACAAGTGTGTGCGGGCTGAATGAGGTCATGCTTGCACTTTGGAACTCACTCACTCTTTCTTGTGGAGCAATACAAGATAAAGACACAGATGTTGTGTAGGACTAATTGTATATAGCACTTAGATGTCCTAATAATAATGTTACTCCTCCGTATATCCTTCAAAAGAAAAGGAAAAACATGGCAAAAAAGAGAGGTGGTCTCATCGTAGAATGTCAGAGTGCTCTTGAAAAGAGGAACTAAAGTGTGCACATAAAACTGTGTGTTTTTTGAAGAATAAAATACTAGCTATATTTCTAATCTGACTCTTTATTGCAGAACAATACTCATTTTAAATTAAAGGACGCAAATGATCGAGCACTAGGAATATGGTAATGAAGAAGAGCAAAAAAAACGTGGCCGAAATATGTAGTGATGAATTTGTACAAGCAAAATCGTGCAAAACGAAAAAGACTTACTCGACTCCGCTGGGGATCGAACCCAGAATCTCTGGTTTCGTAGACCAGCGCCTTATCCATTGGGCCACGGAGTCGGCTTTTGACAGTAATTTTATCATGGTAAACTCATATTGTGGCAGACTAAAAAAGGATTAGTTGCCCTGCGTCCTTCAACCTGTGAAGCGAGGACGTGCAGATCCACATCAACACTGCCATTGGAGCTGATCCCATTGAGGTTAGATGAATCATCTCAACCAAAAAATCTGAGGTTAGGTGAATTCTATAGTAAGGGAACTAAACGTATGTGTTTTTTTTCCCGCAAAAAAATATACTTTCTCTGACTTATATTACTCTTCGCTAATATAAATGTATCTAGATATATTTTAGTGTTAGATACATCCGTATTAACAAAAAGTAATATGAGTCGTAGGGAGTATGTGTTTTTTACAATGACATATGTGTTTTATGCTAGTGAAGGAAACAACAATAACCCTAAACCCTTTCCTTCTTGAAAAATAAGGAAACATATACTCTCTCCAACCACTATTACATAGTATTAGGATATGTAATAGTGACCGGAGGAAGCAGTATCGTTGCAGTACAATGTTTTCCATGAACCGCAATCTTTACAAATAAAATCTATGGACCGGAAAATAAAATCTAGGATCATGATTATAGTGCAAGTGTGCAACTGATGGTGATAGAAAATTAATTCACTTCAAATAAACACCGTGTGGCTCCCGATCATTTCCGTGCCCGTCGTCGGTCGCCCACGCAATTAAAACATCTCGGTACATCTCGCTCGTGTTGTTGCCTGTAACCGCCAACCGCCCCCCTCCCGACCCGCCGCTGCCGTCCCCCGGCTGCCCGACCGAGATGGCGCCGGCGGTCTCGGGCGGAGTAGGCGCCGCCGCTGCGCTTGCCTCGACCCTCCTCCTCATCCTCCTCTGCAGCTGCGTCTCCGGCGCGGCCCACGGCTCCTCCTTCTCCTCCGCCCTCCGCCGCGCCGTGCCGCGCGGCGGCGCCGGCGGGCTCTGCGAGGAGCTGCTCCTGCCGCTGGGCTACCCGTGCACCGAGCACACCGTACGTACGCCCCCCTTCCTTTCCTCTGCTGGTTATTAGTTCAGTGCATCTCGCGTCGTCTCGTACTACCAATTTCCACCATTTCCCCTAGCGAAGCGAAGTGAACTGGGAAGGGGGAGCCGGGAGGCTTGTTTACTTGTCGGCTTATCCGTCTGAATTGGAGCCACGATTGTATTTACGGATCGTAATCGAAAAACTAGCACCCAAAAAAAATGATCGGGATAACCGAATTGTGATATGCGCGTACGTAGCTTTGCGTGCAGTTACACGGCAGTGTTCTTCTGTCTGACTCTTGCCCAGGTGAAACGGCGGAGGTACCGTTCCGGTTTCAGTTGGACTTTCTGTCCCGGATTCCGTCCGCAGACATTTGGATCTTCGTATAGGAAAATAAAAAGCGAAATGTAAGTGTGTGTCTCGAATGAATTGGGGGCAGCAGTTACTCGTGTCATGTCATGGGGATCCTTTAAAAGTCCTAGCTCAGATCCTTGGTCTCAACTCCAAGCAACGCGCACTTACTAGATGACCATGCTTACATTCCTCTTTACTGCAAGTCCTGGTTTCAGGACAACAACAGGCTTTGTCACATCCATCTTTACTCAAACATACTCCATTGAAGCTGTCTTGTAAATTGTAATAGAAGACATTTCACTTGTTGAACCCATCACGGGGCACTTTATGCTTTATGGTGCATGCAAGTCCAATGTTTCTCATTTTAGCACCAATGTTTTTCAACCAACTATCGACAAATTAGTGACTGCACAGTTATCCCGCTCACAAGACACAGAATTGTGGCCCTGCTGCCCATAGTGATGCCAGAGTGAAAAAAGAGGGACACAACCGGTGAGGAAGGAGAAGTGGGAAGGACCGGGATAGGCTGTCTAACAGGCAACATGTTCATGGCTTCTGATGTCTCATGACTCATGAGGTTCTGAGTAATTAGATAGAAAGTGGGAAAATGTAGATTGTGAGGGTATCAGACGAACCAGAAGTGACTTGTAAGGGCTAAGTGACAAAAGCAATACCTCTTCTTTTGTATGTGTTAGGAGCGGGTGGAAATCTGCCCCATTTTAGATTGGATAAGGCAACTTCTACCCATGTAATTCTTAGTTACTCCTCTATCTACTACTTGGCACGATATGGTAGGACTGCCCTGGAGTATCCCTTAAGTAATCATTTTTATTGTACATGAGATTGATTTGACCTTATCCCTTACGTAATGATGTACAATATGCCAATCATTTGGTCTCTTCAAGGTTAATGGTAAGGCCAGTGCCAAGTGGTGTTGAATTCTTCCCTTGCCATTAAGTAAAGTAGTAAACCAACCTTGTTATCCACTTGCATGTCTTTCTTTATTATCTAATGGTGTTTTGATTAAGTAAAGTAACCACCATATAGTGTGTAGTTAGATCAACTAATCTTAAAGCAAATTAACCAAATGCCACATGCACTCCTCTTGCATGCTTCAATATGTTTTTTAAAAATGTTATTACCCTTTAAAAAATGGTGTTTTTTTCCTTTCCTTCCTGCTATGAAAGTTCATCAAGTACGAACTGAACAGAAGATTCTCCTGTTATTGACACGTAGAGTAGTTGCCACTCCTTTGTATGGGGATCTTAATTTGGTTATCTTGCAGGTTGAAACAAGCGATGGCTTTCTTTTGTCTCTTCAGCATATTCCGCGTGGCAAAAACGGAGTTGCTGACAGTACTGGACCTCCAGTTTTTCTTCAACATGGTCTTTTTCAGGTTTTCTCATTACAACCACATGTCTTTTAGCTTCTGAATTATCATGTTACATTGCAATTTGTTCCATGTGTGGATGTTTTTTTTTAGATAATTGAGTTTTTAGCTTCATTTTCCTCCGCGCGACCACTTTAAACTATAATATCAGTCTCTATTTTCAGTTTCTTTGCTTTACCAAATCTTTGACAGGGAGGAGACACATGGTTCATAAATTCTGCTGAACAGTCGCTTGGATATATCCTTGCTGATAATGGCTTTGATGTTTGGATTGGCAATGTTCGTGGAACACGCTGGAGTAAAGGCCATTCAACTTTGACTGTTCATGATAAGGTGAATATACTCCAGAGAAAATTACATTGTGAAACTCGACTTTGAGCAAACAGGAATATATAGGATATGTATAATACCTTGTGCTTTCACGACTTACCCAATTGCATAGTAGCAAAACAATGTGAAATTGACCTCTATTAGAACCTGGAATTCACTCAAAATGAGGATTTTTATTGTTATAATTTGGATGAATTTGCATAAGGTGCCTGCCCTCGGTGCTTTAATCCACAAATACAGAGCATAAAGTGTTCCCTAACCAGCCCATGATCCATATCGTTTAGGCTTCGCTGGACACCGGTGATACCTCTTCCCAAGCTTTGCTAGTTTTGGATATGCAGTTAGTTCTAAGCACACTTTGTCGTAATAACATGGAATTAGTGAACTCCTGTAACTAGATTCCATTGCAGACTGCCAGCACAACTACAAATTGGTTCTAGTATTTTATTCTGACCATACCCTGTGGGAACTTTTCAGCTTTTCTGGGATTGGAGCTGGCAAGAACTTGCTGAATATGATCTTCTGGCAATGTTAAGCTATGTATATACATTTAGACAGTCCAAAATTATGTACGTGGGACATTCACAGGTAAAACTGTTGTAGGTCGAGTGAGAAAGGTTTGTCAAGTCCAAAAATATGTTGGTAGTAACATATATTTGCCTATTCTTGCAGGGAACTATTATGGGTTTAGCTGCCTTTTCACTGCCTGAAATTGCAAAGATGATTAGCTCTGCTGCACTTCTTTGTCCAATTACTTACCTTGATCATGTTAGTGCTCGTTTTGTTGTCAGAGCAGTTGCCATGCATCTTGACCAGGTGATATACTATTCTCTAAAGAAATGCATCCATAAATGCAGTAACTTCTAAACTGAATTATGGTGCTCTTTGGCATAGATGCTTCTTACCATGGGCATCCATCAGCTGAACTTCCGAAGGTATGTCACTTATTTCCCTGGCCTTCCTTTTTTCTCTGTGGGTGTGATTGTAATTATTCAACTCGGTGAACAGCGATATGGGGGTTCAGATAATAGATTCTTTATGCGATGATGGAAACGTGGACTGCAACAGTTTGCTGTCTTCGATAACAGGTTTTCACTTGTTACTTACATATCTGTTAATATTTGTTATATATTTCTATTTGCTATAAGAGAATGATGAGACTGTCCTAGATTTATTATGGCTTGAGTTCTACTGTTCTGTTGTCCAAACGTGGTCTACATATGCACTAGAACATGGCCAATCTCAAATAATTCCGAGACTAAAACTGCACATTTTATAAGCTACTGGGGTGTAAGGCAGGATTGTGCTCACAGTTTTTTCTCGAGAAAATGAGAAGCTTTGTGTTTCAATGCATTGATAGATTAAAAAATGTTTATGTTCAGTGGGACTATGAATAACGGAAGCACCCACAAACCTACCATACCCTTACACCGCAAGCTCTGCCGGTAGTGAAGTTTATAGGCCAACTGCACCCCTACCTTAACCTACAAACCTACCTTGGCATGGGTAGCGATGTTGGAGTGGAATCAACAGCTGATTCTAACGAGACAGTCGAGGACGAATTCGTTGGCTGGTGACAGTCAGCTTGGAATCAACAGGAAGTGACAGCGATTGCCGATGTGCTAGAGAATGAGTGGTTCACATCAGTAGCATCCTCATGTTCCCCTATGTAACTTCTCGCCGTGGTGAGGTATATGTGCTGCTAGGTTCGCACGGAGGCGAGGCTGCTATGTGCCAGGGCCAGGATTGGGGAATGGTGGGACTGTGGGAGGAAGTGGAGAACAGGATGGCCTTAGGAGAGGTATTTTTTTTTCTCTGTAGGCATGCCTGATGTGTGTGTTTTGGCAAGGGCCCTTTGGGTTGATTGATTGAGGTGTCCCTGGACTGAAGTGATGCGGTGGGTGGTGGCAACTGTACCATAGGAGCAGGGAGAAGAGATGGACAAGGGAACTGTGTTATTCCTGACCTGAGATCAGTCCATTATGAACTTGACTGACTAGTTGGATAACATACCAAATAACCGAATGGATATATTCCTAGACAACCAATAGGGTCGGCCGCTCCCACATCTCTAAAAAAACTGCATGTAGCAAAATTACTTTATTTGGATTTCAAATTCAAAAGGCTCTGAAAGTGGGAAGCAGTTTTATATGGCAATATGAAAATCAATAGCACATATAACCCTTTGAGCAGCAACCTCAAGTATTTTCCGAGTAGGTTTCATTGCTTTAGTATGACAGAAAGACTAGTTGAGTAGCTTTCACAACAGCTTGAAAGGGCAGTTTGATTTCGGTTAAAAAATTCTAACTCTCTTGTTTCGGTAATAGTAGAATATGCATGACATGACACAAGAGCAATTATGTTATCTCTTCCAACACATCTAATATGGTGGTACAGAAAATTTGCATCTCGGAATGAAGGGAACTATTTGTTAAGATACTAATCTTTTTTCATTGGAAAGATAAAACGGTATAGTTATCCATTTAAAATCCAAACAGATAACATCAGAAGGGATGTGGATGACTAAACAACAAACGATGGGTGTGCTGGCTGCATATGATATATAGCATATTTGAAATGCACTCTTACTATTTTGGTTTAATTTACATACTTTTTCAGGGGAAAATTGTTGCTTCAATGGATCAAGGGTCGACTATTACTTGGAGTACGAACCTCATCCATCATCAACGAAAAACTTACGTCATCTTTTTGAGAGTATGTTTTCTGTCTGATGTCTAATCTTAAGTTGTGTAGGCAATATGGCTTGGAACATTGTTTTCCCTTACTTTATAGGTTGCAACTGAGAGTTGCAAAATCTGTCCACATTTACCTGTATTTATTATTCAATCCTTTTGAATGTGTTATGCTTGCTTGCGAGCACTTTCAAACTTTCCGATGTGTGTCCATTTCCATGATCTTAAATTTGCAACATGCAGGCAAGTTAGTGATTCACAGCTGCAGGAATTTGGAATAGAGTATTTTCTGAAGTGGCATCACATAGAATCCCCTCCATAGGCCACTGTTATCCCAGTAGGTATAAGTATTTCAGATTTTGTGACAACAACACTAGGACCATTATCATTCCATCTGTCATCTCGTAGCTGTGACAACAGGCGTTTAACCTTCAAAAACACTAAATCAAGTAGATTTGCAGGACTATTGACGTGAGGATTTCCATCACTTCCCCTATTGTCGAGACTTGAGACACGGCCGAGTAGTAAACATAGAACTGGAGAAGGATATAAGAATCTGTTGCAGATTGAGGACTGAAGTTGATTGATGTGTACTTTTAGGAGAATAGTTTACAGAGATCAGCTCAGCTGAGAACTTGATGGTTACAATTTTGATAGGGAAAGTATAACACCATGACCACCCCAGCACTGATCAATGAAAAGTCATTTAAACCTCTACTGTTTACTTCAGTCAGCGGCAGAGGAAGGTTTTAATTTGTTCACCTGAAAAAAAAAACTGAATGAGTGTACCTGTTGCTACAACCTCAATCAAAGTTCCAAAAAGGAGAAACTGGTTATTTATCACTAAAAGGTGCCCGGCTTGGTAATACACCATCAAAATCTTTTGATTTCCTTAAAACCGTGCAAGCTTTCTTGTTATAAGTCCAACTACCATTTACTCTGTGCGTCATAATATCTAACAGTGGATCAACTTAGGCAACTCTACAGAGTGTCATTCGTTGTAGTTGCTTTGATGCTAAATTAGGGACGATTTTGTGCAGGCAGAATAAAGTTGAAAGCCCATCTTTTCTTGGGTTCAGTGCACAACTCCCTTTGTTGCTATTGATACCGCATTTAGCTCCTTTCTCCAAGCATAACTTCCTTGCTGCATTACTTGCAGAAACAGCTGCTGGATACCTACAATAACCTTTTTTGTCATCCTAAAACAAGATTCGTATTTGTTCTGTCGTGCAGTGATCAGGAAAGGCACTTTCGCAAGGTATGACTACGGATTGTGGAGAAACCTAAAGCGCTATGGTCAGCTGCGCCCTCCTCCGTTTGACCTAAGCAGCATACCGGAATCACTGCGAATGTGGATGGGATACGGAGGTCTTGATGCATTGGCTGATGTAACGGATGTTGAGCGTACCATTAAAGAGTTGAGGACTACACCAGAGCTGTTGTACATTGGTGACTATGGCCACATCGATTTCGTCATGAGCGTCAAGGCGAAAGATGATGTTTACGTTGACCTGATGAGGTTTCTTAAGGCAAATGCATCGTTGCACAGTAGCTATTAGGACTTGTCATACACGCTTGTGTGTAATACACCTGTACAGTAGTGGTCTGTTTCTTTTATTTTCTGAATTATGATTAAAGTGCCATTGTTATGTACAATATTAGATCTCAAGACAAGATAAAAATGTATTGTCAAACTACTTGTATATAAATTGTGGATGTGCGCAATTACTTGTGCGGACATTTATTCCTCCTGAGAGATCTAGAGCTAACATATCTTTCATGCAAAAGAGGCAAAACAGCCAAGGTTATCTTTACTACTAGACCGTACTAGTTGAATGCCCGTGCGTTGCCACGGTCTGATAAGTTTATTTATTTGTCACACATGCCATGCAAGCGATAAATATAATGCATAAAAGGTTTCAAGTGTGCAAAAAATAATTTGCGGTGATATGGACGAACGTCAATCATACTATAATAACTGAACATTATATCTACAAAAAAAAATTCAAACCATAAGAATATGCCTCTAAATAGAAGTTCTATGCAATAAAAACATCGACACGGGGCAATACAGGGCATCACTAAAAAGACTCCTTTCCTAAATTATGTTCAACTTTAGCAGGTTTTCTAAATGCCACACGGTATATATATTGTGATCATATTCTATACTAACATCTTTTTGCCTCTTCAAACTTGTTTTCACAGGACTGCTAGAAACAATATCATTTTCTTCTTTGAGCTGTTTCCATGGAAGGGTAGGCTGCTCATCTCCTCCGAGATCAAAATGTTATCTTTCTCCCCAACTTATATCTGAACCATCAACATGCTGCGTGAACACAAATATAATTAGACAATACAAACAACCACATTATATGCACGAGAAGCAACAACACATAATAAAATTTCCCTGCATTTGTTTGCATGTAGACTGAGTAGTCATAACCATAAGCTAGCACAAGAAGCATGCATCGGCGCCTCTCTCTGTTTTATCAATCTCCAACTTCAATCCCTTGCGTGATCACCAATGCCCTGCATGCAGCACACGCTTCGCATCGGCACCACAGAATAGAGCAAACGAGAATATCCACCAAGAAGTCAACCTGTCTTCTCAAAATAAATCTTAGGCCATGGATGCATGTCAAGCTTGTATCGAGCTTTTAGTTGATCTCTTGGAACATGTAAAAGAAGAAAAGAGAGCACACGCTCTGTTAACATCTATGGCGGTTAAAAATGGATTTCAGAGCAAAGAGTAATTATCGTACTTCACTATTT
The DNA here is from genome assembly GCA_007115705.1 of Dactylis glomerata. Lineage (NCBI taxonomy): Eukaryota > Viridiplantae > Streptophyta > Magnoliopsida > Poales > Poaceae > Dactylis > Dactylis glomerata. The sequence continues at coordinate 106,713 of QXEO01000684.1, forward strand.
TTTATAGTTCAATAATCCTGTTTTGTTAAATTGGAGATCAATGCCATGTTTGATAGCAAAGTATGTGAAAAAACAAAATATTTAAAAACTGCATTAGTTTTGCTAGTAGACAGAAGATACTACAGTTTAGTTATTGGAGTTTTTTTGAAGTATTAAGAATACTTTGACCTGTTTGGCTTCTGTTCATACGACCACCACAACAAGATATGGCATTATATGCACTGCAACTCACGAGGGCCGCTGCCGCCGCCAGGAAGTGGCTGGAGACAAAGTCAACAACACTGCCAACGATGAGGTCTGTGGCACACTGGCAGAGACTACATACTCAACTCGCCGGTGTTGACCAGCACACGTCTCTCCCTCTCCGAGCAACGCCGCACGGCCGCTCACCGTACTAAGTTTCTCCATTCGAGTTAGCCACTTTTAATAAAATCAGTTAGTCTAACAGTTTGCTCTGATTTCCACAGTTAGCCCAATAAAAGGGTGGTATTGTGCATCAACTTCCCAATAAAAAGACGCCTGATCCTGATTCGAGAAAAGAGATCCCGAACTGATTTTACACTTTACAAAGACCACAGTTTAAGAAAACTATAGTTCTAATACCGCATTTTGTAGCCATTGCCAAACACGTAAAAGTATTTTAAACTTTGGTAGTTCTGAAAATAGTATTGTGCGTATATTTCAAAAATAATTTGCTTTGATTTCCAGAATTAGCCCAATAAAACATAAATGAATAGAATATTTATTTGCTAGAGATAAACAACGATCATGCTATTTTCAGTGAAACATACCTGAGATAGCTTCAACTTGCAGCAATACACTTATATGTAGTCGTCAATATCATGTCTAGGAGTGTAGAAATCCAAGATGGACTTGCTTCTCCTCGTATTACGTCCGTATGTGATGTACCGTTGCTCACACCAATGTATGGATGCACTAAGTTCTGAAAAATATAATAAATAGAGCCGGCTGGAACGCCGAAGATGATTTTGTCTAATTACCAATACCCGGACGACCTGCACAAAAGTGTAACTCAAAAAAAAATCACAGAACAAAAGAAGAAGAAACATATCATCCTCATCCCCTGATCCAATAGGCTGGTCACATGGGCAATCACAACAAAATATCAACAAGAAAACGACTGCATGTGAAGTGGTTATTAATTTTCTTGAGATCACAGGCAGTAGTTCATGATAGACTGCATAATGATGTGATTTTAGTTCCATAATACAAAAAGGGAAAAAATATAAAATTTGGTTACTGAATTATGGAGGTGCTCCAAATCGAATGGAATAATCCCCATATGGAGTCTAGCAATAACATCTAATTGAAGCTCTCTCAAGACCCTTTAGCATCTGCATAATCAACGAAACAAATATGCGTTAAGTAAATCCTCATCCCCAAATCCAATAGGCTGGTCACATGAGAAATCACAACTAATTATCAACATGAAAATGACAGATATGCATGTAAAGTGGTTGTTAATTTAATTGAAAATACAAGCAGTAGTTCATGATAGAATGCATAATGATTCAATTTCAGTTCGATAATACAAAAATGAAAGAAATATAGAATTTGGTTATTGAATTATGGAGTTGTTCCAGATCGAATGGACTAACCCCCATATGTAGTCTAGCAATAACATATACTTGAAGCTCTCTCAAGACCATCTAGCATCTGTATAATCGACAAAAGAAACATGCATTAAATACATGGAATTACCACAGAATTGATACATAAAGAGAATGTTGTTGGAAACAAAAGGCTTTGCATAATTCTTTGCTCCTTTTTCAGATCTAGTTTTTCTTTATTACCATGTTGCTTTCTCTTCAAACAAGGAGTCCCTGGCTGCGGGATGAGGACTACTCGAGCGATGCATTGGTCCCAAATCCATCACTGGTGACCTATCAATGTATTATTGATTGGTGGACACGGCAATGCTGGTCGCGCGCTCCCCTTTCCCTTCTTATTTGTAGGAAACGAGCCTGCGGTGGAAAAACATATCAGCTACCATGACCAGAACCTACACGATTTGGAAGCAAAAAATTGTACATGAATGTATACAGAAAGGGACACAGTTCCAGAGCCTATCTAGAGGATTGGGACGGCGGTGCCTGCACATGGACGAACAGATCCTGCATCGCGTCGAGATCCTCCCGGCAGCACCCATTCGCTGACCATGGCTGTCGCCGAGCACTACCGTCGCGCTGCCATGGCCGTCTCCGTCGACCACCAGAGCTAGGTCGGAAGCTCCGCCATGTTTTAGTGTACTGAACATCTGAAAAAGTGGTAATAACTCATGATTTGGTATTATTTCTCAAAGCATGGAGGATAGCAGTATAGCAGGAACAGATACTCACGGAGGGTCAGGGCACGCAGCCGCTCGCCTAGGGATCGGCCTATGTCCTCAGCCGCAGGCCAGTGTCCCACCGCCGATTAGAACATCGGCTCCATCCTACTGCAGATCCTGGCCACTACTTCGGCCACCTCTGCTCCCCACCGGCGTCCGCCTCCTCCTTTCTCCCATCCCCATACACAGCGAGGCCACTGTCGTCCACCCCCATCATCATGATGCCCCTATGGTGGTGGGCTGCGAAAGGTGTACCGAGAGATGATTAATGGCATGAGCTTTCACCCCAATCAATGGCATGAGCAAAACAAGAGGCTAATATTATAGAAACCAAAAGAGCGTTGCTGGTTAAGAATTTTGTGCTTGTAATATATGGGATGTTAGAATAACATGTTTACTAACATGACACATTTCCATGTGGGATGATTATGAAATTACAGATAATCTTCAGTGTATAGTGCAACATTTTCAGGGACCAGCTAATCTAATCAAGCTAATTATAATACATTTGTATTCTATAAGAGGTACTGACACATGAGCTAGATGTCTACCCTTGTCTATGAATCAGTAATTCAGTCATGCCCAATGGAAGAACAATAGTATGTTCATTTAGCAGCCAAGTCAACCTAAAGGAAGTTTAGTCACTCACAAAAATATTAAGCCAGTGAAAAAGAAATCTACAGAGGAACAGATCTTTCATGCAAGCTTCAAACAGAATAAACAGTAAACCGTTAACCAGCCAATATAATTAAGCCAGTGACACCTACAGTGGGCAAGCGCTCCATCATTTGTGGATCCTCACACTTCCCTAAGGTTAGCGTTGAAAAATGTAGACTCGGCAGCCAGGAAAATGGCACAGCGGCTCAGTGCATTCACAAGCAGAATGAGGTACTTTCTGCTGCACTCCTCAGTCAAAATCCTGCAAAGGATCCTGCAAAGGAACAAAACCCCATAGTCACTACACAGACGTATCTGCCTTATTTAGTAAAAAATAGTTAGCAGATCCCGTAATCTCACCGGAGCAATGGGCGGAGCTGGTCAACAAGGACGAGGACCCTTTCGTATGGGGCCGAGTCCTTCACCTTGCCCTTGCTGTCATAGTTAGCAAGGCAAACGGTGAGCTGAACAGCGAGTGTGCTGATGTCAGGGTCGCGCCAGCCTCCCCTGCAACGGCAGGGTCGGGGAGGAGGGGCGCTGCGCTCGCGACCCCTTGGCGAGGCTTGGCGACGGTCGGGGAGGAGAGCGCGCAGCAGAGGGTGTCGAGAGTGGCGGCGGCCTCCGCCTCGGCGCGCGCGTGGCCGCGTGACTCGAGGCAGCACACGAAGCGACCGCGCTCGAGCAGCAAGGAGTAGGGCTTCCCAGCGAGGCACGTCTAGACGTCCGCGAGGCAGTCGAGGCCATAGATCTCGAGCAGCTCTTCAGCGGCGGCGGCGACCGAGCTAGGGTTCGGGCGGAGGAGCGGCGGGAGGAGCTGCAGCGTGCGGCAGAGGAGCGGGAGGAACCGCTTCGCGAGAGGGCGGACGGCGGCCGCGTCGGGAGGAGGCGGCGGCGGCGGCTGCTGCGTCGTCCTCTTGGGCAGTGAGTTGGTGGTTGGGTTAGGGTTCTGAGAAGGTCTGTGAGTATGTGTCGTGACGTTTTTTCCCTTTGTTTCCTTGGATGTTTTTTTTTTTGACATGTGTTTCCTTGGATGTTTGACGCAGTGTCGTGAACTAATCGGTGGCACAGATATGTAATTAGTTGGGTCGGTGTGCTATTTGCAGGGGTAAAATTGGAAATCAAATGATGTAGAGGCAAAGTGCCTTCACCAACTGCAAACCAATAGTAAAGATATATAGGCCTCCATGTTTTCATGAATTTTATCACAGAAGTTGACACCCACTACCTCTGTACCGTTTTAATCGACGCATGGATGCGATGCAGAGGGTGCAAAGCCGTGTTGATTAAAAGGGAACCGAGGGAGTAATAATTAGATGTTGCTTACCAATCCTGCCTCGGCTGCGTGCGGGGCAGAGGCACGGGCCGGAGCAGGGCGGTCAGAGCGGTGCGCACAGGAGGCAGGTGCAGGGCAAGCGACTGGCCGTCCCCTGCCCTTGATCTCGACCGGCCGACGCCGCCCCATCCTTGTGCCCAGCGCGGCCGGAGCTGCCTTTGGGGATGCTGGCCAACGCAATTCAACCCCGGGCTCGTCCCTGCTCTACATCGGGGAATAGGGGATGCTGCAACCAGCTCACTCTGCGACGTTCGGGACGGCCTGCCACACCAGAGCACTGCGGGGCAGCGAGCTGGGGATGAACGCGATCTGGGATGAACCCACTTCGGGGCCGTGATCTGAGGACAACCGCGAGAAGGACGCCCACGAGCGGATAGCCACTAGCAAGATGGCGGAGATAAAATTGGGACATGGTTACTGTTTATCCAATGGACGTCCACGAGCTGGGATAACCACCAACAAATGTGTATATAGTCTTTAGAGATCTGTTTTTTTATGGTAGTATGAACAGAAGAAGGATGAATAATTGTGGTACACATCGCTTATGAAATCAGGTAATTATGATCCCTTTTTATCCAAAAGAAATTGAAGATAGCCTATGGTTGTTTCCAGGCGAAGTAGGATCTCTATTCTCTGAAGAACAGAAGCATTCTCTCTATTCTCTAAAGAGAAAAATCTAAAATTATATTTTCTGAAATAAGTCTTCTCCGAAATTAAGTTTGTCAAGTTCGATTTGACAAAAATACTATTCAAATTCTTCGTCCTATTTCATGACCGATTTGACGAAATTAAATTTGTCAAATTCTATTGTGTAAAGTAACTCATAGAGTCACTGTTTCCTAATCCTCTACACCATACCTGAAATTATTTTTGCCTTAGATGACATTGACTAGCCGTGCTTTGTGAGTACTTGTCATCATTGTCATAATGTTAAAAGTGGTTCAAACCTTAATAACCAATGGTTAACCATTATAACTTTATCTTTACTATTAAAGCAAAAAAAGTGTTCGGTGTCACACTTTTAGTTTTCGATTTTGTCCTTAGATAAAATATCAAATTATCTACCAATGCCACTAATAAGTTAAAAAACTATTCATCACATGCTTTTATCCCAAACCATACGATCTAATCCTCATTATGCGCATGTCCCAAAAAGTAATTAACATACTGCCCTACTTTTTAGCTAAACCGTGTAACAAATGGCTAACAAACATGCCTTATCTTAACAAGTAATTTAACAAACATGTCCAGCGGGCGCGGCTTGGCTGTGCCTCGTGTACGCCCAGGCTGGCTTCTTCGTTGATAAAAATACTTACAGCAGCTCCTGAAACACAACTCCATGCCTCCGTATGTAATCATTCCTGGAACATTCGCTCGTGTCTTTTCTTCTAAAAAAACATAGAAACATAGCTCCTATGCCATTTTCGTAAAATTTTCACAGTGTTAAAACTAAAACAAATCTAGAGGAAAATAATCACAATCATGCGAGAACAGATCGACAAAATACACCATTGCACGCCAACATCTAATCTGCTGCTAATCTTCTTTTTTACTATTAAAGCAAAAAACAGTGTCCGGTGTCACACTTTTAGTTTCTGATTTTGTCCTCAGACAAAACACCAAATTACCCACCAATGCCACTAATAAGTTAAAAAACTATTCAATGGTGTATTTTGTCCCAAACCATACGATCTAATCCTCATCCTGCACATGTCCCAAAAAGAAATTAACATACCGTCCTACTTTTTAGCTAAACCGTGTAACAAATGGCTAACAAACATGCCTTATCTCAAGAAGTAATTTAACAAACATGCCTAGCGGGTGCGGCTTGGTTGTGCCTCGTGCACGGCCAGGCCGGCTTCTTCGTTGATAAAAATACTTACAGCTCCTGAAACACAGCTCCATGCCTCCGTATGTAATTATTTCTGGAACATTCGCTCATGTCTTTTCTAAAAAAACATAGAAACACAGCTCCTATGCCAATTCCTTTTCGTAAAATTTTCACAGCATTAAAACTAAAACAAATCTAGAGGGAAATAATCACAATCGTGCGGGAACAGATCGACAAAATACACCGCTGCACGCCAACATCTAATCTGCTGGTAATCTTCTTTACTATTAAAGCGAAAGTGGTGTCCGGTATCACACTATCGTTTTCTGATTTTTCCCTCGGACTAGACACCAAATTACCCACCAATGCCACTAATCTAGCTATTTACAGACATTGTGCCATCGCCAGCAATCACCTTAGGTACGTCCTTATCCCAAAAAATCCTAACAAACTCATCCAGTGTTTCCTAAAAACGTGGCTTTGACAGTTAGGCGGACTCATCTCCATGACGCGGATTTGCCATGCTCCATCCCATCCCTTTCCGGAGTGATCGACCAGCCTGCTCGTCTGTGTGTACAATGGCGGAAGGGAAAAGCACCGAGGCAGATAGAAGCTGGTTGTGGCTCAGTGATTCAGGGTCAAGGCTACGTTTCCGTCTTAATTAGATAGAAGCGCACCAGGCCACCAGCCAATGAAGACAAGATGGTCAGGCTGCAGTACAAGATGACGATGATAGCAAACTGGGAACGCCATCTTACTGTTTGTTGTTTCTCCTTAAGCTCATTGGTCGGTTCATAAAAATAACAAATTTTATCACTTCTTAACATCATTGTTGAACTCTGCAAGTTTGATTGGTTTATTGATAATTTGGGTTTGGTGTACGGATATAGATAGGAAACCTAACAGTCATGCGTTCAAGGTTTGCTACATGAGCGTGCCTTTGGATCCATGATTTTCAGGTACGCATGAAAAATTGATGTTTTTAGAGGATTGTTTTCTACTATTTGTTTTTGTACTATACAGTGGATTTTTTATTAATTTGATTCTTTGCTTCAAAATACTTCAATAGAAATGTGGGATGCATAGCAAGTAGGATGGAAGCATGAACGCCATGTTAATTTTCTTCTTCACTAAATGAACTTTTCACTGGTCGTTCTTTTGAAAAGTGTTTTTTAAGAAAACAGCAATTGTTATCCTACATGTACAAAGAGGACAAAAATAACACAAATAAAAATATTTTTAGTATATAGAGACAGAAGACTATCTGAAGAGAAAGAAGACTATCTAACTATTTGAAGACTGAAGTCAGCAATAATCCAAAAAAAGGTTTTGAGAGTTTCTAACAAAATTATCCTTTGGTACCGGGGCTCGTATGTCCTAGAGTTATGTCCATAGACTAATATATGTACAAAAAGGTATGGAAAATATTTTTAATCTTTGTCCCCAAAATAAGCTAAGTGACTTAATGTTCTCTAGATACGGATGTATCTAAATGCATGTTCAATATATAGATACATCCGTATCTAGAGAAAGTTGAGTCACTTATTTGGGACAAATAAAGCAAAAGATTCTGCAATGTTCCAAGACAGGTGATAAGAAATAAAATAATGAGAATCCATAGTTCAACTTGATATGCAATGACTACCCGCTGTGTTATAGATGAAAGGACGAGATGTCGCCTAGAGGGGGGGTGAATAGGCGTTTTAAAACAATTACGGAATTGGCTTGAAGGAATGCGGAATTAAACTAACGTTTATTTTCTTCAAGCACAAGACCTAAATATGCTAGGCTCAACTAAGTGCAACAACAACAACTAGATATAAGCAAGATAGCACAAGATATAATTCACAAGTGATAAGCAAGATATAAGTACTTCAAGCACGATGGCTATCACAAGGAAATAAACTCGGGTATAGAGATAATCGAGGCACGCGGAGACGAAGATGTATCCCGATGTTCACTTACATAAAGTAAGCTAATCACCGTTGGAGAGATGCGGGTAACCACGAAGGCCCCCGAACGCCACGAAGGCTCACCTTCTTCTCCGAGTCCCCCGCGAAGCTAGGGACCCCTTCTTATGGTTAGCTTTTCCTCCACTCCGGAGATGGCAAGCTCCACAACCACTTCACAACTCCCATGAAGGGGAAGCCCGGGCCTCTTCACAATCTTCCACGAAGAGGTCACCGAGGCACCAACCGCCAAGCCAACTAGGAGGTCACCCTCCAAGAGTAACAAGCTCACGGTCTCTCACTCGAACAAATCGTAATGGAGAGCTCAACACTATGCAAGGATGCAAAGCAAGAACACAAGGGAAAGTGCTCAAATCCTTCTCTCTCAAATCCCACCAAAGCAACAAATGCTATGGAGGAGTTAGAGAGGAAGAACAAGGGTGGAGGTCAACCAATGACCTCAAGATCTAGATCCAATGGGTTCCCCTCACTTAGAGGAGGAATTGATTGGTGGAGTTGTAGATCTAGATCTCCTCTTCCAAATCCCTCAAAAATATGCAAGAATCATTGGAGGGAAGAGAGAGGGAGCAAGCTCAAGAGATTCAACAATGGAGGTGAGAGAAAAGCTCAAGAACACACTTAGAAACCCTTCAAAACCGTTGGGGAAGAAGCCCCGTTTTATAGGGCAAGAAAACTGCCCGTTACAGAGTTTTCGGGGCGCTCCGGAGCAGGGCCCGGAGCAGCTCCGGATGGCACTCCGGAGCGGCACTGCTCAGCCCGGAGCAGAGCCCGGAGCAGCTCCGGATTTGGAAAACTGCAAAAACACTCAAACGGAAAACGCGATAACTTTTGCATCCGAACTCCGTTTTTAGCAAACTTGGACTTTTTGAAAAGCTTAGAAAAAGTACTACAACTTTATGCAGAGAAACACCAAGAAAAGTCAAGAGGAAAAATACCAAATGTGGAGAGGTGTGAAACCTCCCAAAGTGAAGAACCGGTAAAACCTCTCAACTCGAAAACGCAATAGACGATGCATTTGGATTCCGTTTTCGATGAACTTGGACTTGTTGGAAAGCTAGCAACAAGCACAAGAACCTCACATGGAGAAACACCAAGAAGCAACAAACTAGGAAGATGCAAAGTATGCAAAGGATTGAGCTCCCTATGACGATGTGATCAAGTTACCCAACCGAAAGCCCCTCTTGATAGTGCGGCTATCTATCCTATAACCCGGTCTCCCAACAAACACCTTGAGACCGGTAAAAGGAAAACCTAGCAAGGACATACCTTTGCCTTGAGCATCCCGCTTGATCTTGATGAAGAAGCTTCATTTGATTGCATGCTCTAAGTCTTGGTCAACCATGGTTCAACTCATGAGACCATCGTGACCTCGACATAGAGCCATAACTTGAATTCTTCTCATGTAACCAAACTCTCAAGATCTTGAGACTCCTTGGCTTAGCACATAAGCTAGAGCATGGAATACTTGAGTTCTACACAAGAACAACATCTTTATTTCTTCTTCTTGATCATATTGGATTCATCTCTTCTATTCAATGATCTTGATGCCAATACTTAAGATATATCTTTATCTTCATGGCATCCAAGCCTTGAATCCAACACATGGACTTCAAGCAATTCCTATGAACAATTCCTTCATAAAAATCTCAATGAAAACATTAGTCCATAGGGATTGTCATTAATTACCAAAAACACACTTAGGGGCAATTTACCCTTACAATCTCCCCCATTTTGGTAATTGATGACAATCTCAACAAGAGGGTTTATATAATGAATGATAGAAACTAATATGCAACTTATCCGAGAATAAATTGCATACAAGAGGTTGTATTTGATATGGTCAAGTAACACGAAGCTACTACCGCATATCAAAATCAATTGTACTCACATAAACTACAACAAATATGGTTGATGTGAGTGCAACCAAAATATATAGAGCAAACTCCCCCACAATATATGCACGTGTGATGAACTTGAATTTCATTGCATACATTGTCAAGATAAACCTTTGATGGAGTTTACACTATATATTCAACCATGCAAAACATCTAACAAAGAAGTGATGCATGAAAGGTAAAACACTTAAGCACAAACCAAACTTAAGTATAAAAACCATTTCCCTTAAACCCTCTAAACTTCTCCCCCATTGGCAACGATTGCCAAAATGGAAGAAGGAATTTAGAAGGCCAATATAGTATGAGTTCCTCCCCAAGATGTGCATTTCTCATAAAAATGAGTGAAATCATATGCACTTATCAAATTAACAATATTTGGAGGAAGTCAAACCATATTGAGGATCAAAGATTGCAAAAAGATGACATAGTGAAGGAAACTTCAACGAATGAAGCAAGCAAGCAATCAAGAGACCCAAAGAACCAATTGGACATAAGAAGATGTGATGATAAGAGCTACAAGATGCTTTAAATGAAATAAGGAAGCTCCCCAAGGTTCATGCATAAATTTAAATTTTTGTTGCATTTGAATACAATATGCACAAACATGGAATCCTCACTCCCTATATATCATTTAAAACAAAACATGAGCACGAAAGAATACAAAAGGATCAATACGCTTATCAAAGTGAACTTTAGTCCAAAAAGATTCACGAGATATGAGTGCGAGAAGAAGCAATAAAGAATAAACAAGCACTCATAAATCAAGTTCTTACCAACACCATCAAGAACAAAATGGATAAGAAAGATGGTCGGCAAAGAACGAGGATATCAAGGGAAGAAATTAACACTCTTATACATATATATTTCTAAGTGGACAAAAAATCATGATGAACAATCCACAAAGGAACATGTATACACAAGAGGTTAGTTGAAATTAAGGAAGACATGATATCCAAGAGAGAGTCATAGAATATACCAAATAGCTTTGCTAGAAAGCATATATAGCTCAAGGCTCCATTTTCCATTATGGTATATTAATAAACTCCCCACGCAAAATCATCAAAGCCATCACAACTAGCAATAAAGGATCAAAAGATAGTCGGGATGCTTTGAAAGGCAACAAGCATAATAAAGAAGTGAATAACTTGCAACATTATCTATATTGCACAAAAGAGAGAATGGAGGAATTAATATGCAATAAATTGCTAAAGGGCATATTGGGATTGGTGAATCATAAACATGATTTTATATACTTCCCATCATATGCAATCATCTCAACTTGCTCACATATGAAATAAAGATATTTCTTTATAAGACCTTTGCAAGAACCGCAACATTTGCAAATAAATATTATCATGCCAAGAACCAACCTACAAGAGTTGGGATGCTAGAAAAGTATGCATGAATGTTATACTTGTTACCGAGATAGCAATGGTGTGATGTAGTAGATAAGAGTTCACCGATCGATCATCCTAGCTTGGCTCCAATAATCATATGGTGATAACACCTTCCTTATAAATGAGACAAGCATCCATTGCATCTCCAATGTACCTAAGACAACATTTAAGTACATCTTGGTCTCCAAACTTATTGGGTCCAAAGTGGTTAGACTAACCACAATACATATGATAGACTCCATAAAAATATGTGCATAGTTAAAGATGAAATTTGAATTTCATGCACAACTTAGCCATTTAGGATTTGATGGAGTATAACATATATATTGGATCAAAGAAAGCAACTAAGATACAAAAATAAGCATAAAGAGAATATGCATGCACCTATCTTTCAAGATCCAAAGAAGATACGATTTAGACAAAAACACCAAGAATACAAGGAGGTATAAAAGGTGTGGCAAAACACATTATTTGTCCAAATGACATCAAGGGAACAAATCAACAAATGATTTATTCATAAAATTCAACAAATGAACCTAACAACTTATTGAGCATGAAAGAATAAATAAATAAAAGCATGCTCAACAATTTATCTCATTCGAGCAAATAAATCATAGAAGAAGGAATGAGATAACTAACTCCCAAAAGAGCAAGGTTCCAACAAATAAACCAAACCCTCTACACTTTTCACAATGGCAAACAAAATCCAACTAGAGATAATTAATGGAGATATAGAATTTGAATTTCTCATGAGCATGGCATACCACATAGTGACTAGATAATCTTGCAATATCAATACTAAGTGGTATTACTCATGTGCACACATTTATAGGATTGTGAGGTGCGAATAGCAAATCACTCCCCCAAAATGGGATGTTCCATTAATCACTCAATAAGAGCTAAATAAGATACCAACAAGATGCATTAGAGGCTCAAAGCAAACACACAAGTATATGATGTACCAAACACCCAACACCTACTTGAATACACAAGATAAGTAGGTATAAGGAACAACATATACAAACACATACTTGGTACAAAACCAAAACATGCAAAGGGGCAAGTAACTTACAATGTAAAGAGGTTAAGTATAAGTTACCGCAAAGAGGCACATTGGATATAAAATGATAGTGTCAATGACTTGGCTTGATGAAAATAAAATTAATGAAGATCCCTTAATTCTTCATGAGGTAGCCAAGTCTCCAATGCCCTCCAAAAACACCTATTGATCAAGTTTTAGCTTGTTGGTCCCCAACCAAGTTGGGTCCTAAGAGGTTAGTAACAATAGGCTTGGCAACCCAAATGGTTCTTTTCTTGACACCACTTTGAGTTCCAACAAACTTGGCAAACACATTGCCATCCTTATCTTTCCTAAGAGAATAATCATCATCAACAATGATAGGATTAGATAAGGTACCGCTTAAGCATGAAGAAGCAAAGTGCCCCTTCTCACGGCAAATATAGCAACAAGTGCTTCCCTTTCTCTTCTTCATTGATTTCTTGATTTGGGAAGCTTCATCTTGTTTCTTCTTGGGAAGTGGCCTATCTTCAACTTGAGGTCGAACTTGAGCTTGACCTTGTGCCCGCTTCCCTTGTTGCTTCTCACTCAAGTGCTTCTTCTTCAATGGGCAAGATCTCACATGATGCCCTTCAATCTTGCACTTGAAGCAAACAATCTTGGCCAAATTCTTGACTTGGTCTTGGCCCTTCTCCTTCTTGTTGCTCTTGGACTCGTTCTTGTTATTGGAGTTGAATCCAAGTCCACTCTTGTCATTAGGGGATTTTTGCACACTCAAAATATTATCGAGTGTGGATTTCCCTTCATGACGCTTATCCAAGTCTTTTTCCAAACTAGTGACTTGTGCCTTGAGCTCTTTGATTTCCTCTACAAGGTTAGTAGTAATACAAGTACTAGAGGAGGTAGAAGCTTCATTGTTAGAGCAACAAGGCATAGCAAGTAATTCATCACAAGATGTAGCAATATTATGCCTAGACAAATTACTTGGACTAGCACAAGATAATATAGCATTTTGGTTCAAAGTAGTGCTAATGTCCAAATGAGGCTCACAAGATGTTTTCTTAGAGATACTTGCCTCATGAGCTAACTTTAGCCCATTATAAGAGATTAAGAGATCCCCATGAGAGCCCGAGAGCTTTTCATGGCTTTCCTCCAATTTCTTATAATTGCTTGTTAGCAACTCAAGTTGAGCCCTTAGCTCAACATTCTCCTTTAATATAGATGCTTCACAAGAAATAGAGTTAGTAGCACAAGCATCATTAATAGATTTAGCATTTGTAAGCTCATAAGATTTAATAGATTGAGATAGGCAAGAATTAGTATGCTTCTCTTCGGATAGCTCTTGCTTGAGGAGATTGAATCTCCGTTTCCCCTCATTAACAAGGGAGTTCAATTCCTTAATGGTCTCCTTGTGGTCAAACAAGGTTTCCATTAAGTGTTCGACTTTAGCACGAGCATCATTATTACCACGAAGAGAGGCATACACAATTCCCATCTCATGCAAGAAAGCTTCATTATCTTCATCATTATCATCATCATCATCATCATCACTCTCATCATAAGGAGATGTGTCGGGATTCAAAGTAGGAGTTACCTTTGAACCGCTTGCCATAAGGCACATGTGAACTTGCGTAGATGATGATGGAACTTCAATAGAAGCACATTCTTCATTTTCGAGTGTAGGACAAGCTCTTGCGAGATGTCCATACTCATGGCATTCATAGCATTGCCTTCTCTTGATAGAAACCTTCTTGGTTCTTCTATTGATTTCTTCTTTAATTATGTGACCCAATTTTTCTTTAATTTCCTCTACATGGTTAGTCATACAACAACTAGAGGAAATAGAATCATTTTGAGTATGGTCACAACTAGAAATAAGCATATCATCACAAAATTTAATCAAGCAAATTTTAGGAGATATGCAAGGACCTTTAACACAAGAATGAGTAAAGAATTTCTTGCAAGAAGTGTTTAGGTCCAAACTCTCTACACCATTAGGATTTATAGAAATAGAATCATTGGTGCAAAGAACAAGACTACCAACATCACATATGATTTCTTCACTCACCGTATCATTACCTTGTGACAAGTCACATGTTGGTGAAGTGGAAGAACTTGAACAATCATCACGACCGGATGTGGAAGCAACTTGGAGATCTTCATGATGTGAAGGTGAAGAGAGCTCCTTGGGTTCACTTTCAACCTCAAGAGAAATGGACCCACCAAATGACTCTTCTAGCTTGGTCCATATCTCATGAGACGTCTTGCACTTTGAACCCATCAAGCAAACATAAACTATGGAGCTCACAGACAATAAAATTTCATTAAATACTTGAGCTTCTAGATGTAAATTTTTCTCATCCTCTATAGATAGACTTTGAGGATCCATCGGAGGAGAAAAGCCTACATCTAGAAATCGCTCTATATTTGGACACAAAGTCCGAAGATTGCAAAGCATGCGATTTCTCCATAAGTTATAATTTGTGCCATCAAAAATAATTGTGTCATTGTGCACTAAATAACTAGCCGACATCTTTACTCTCAAGGCGGTGAAGCCTAAACAAGGAGAGACCCTGCTCTGATACCAATTGAAAGGACGAGATGTCGCCTAGAGGGGGGGTGAATAGGCGTTTTAAAACAATTACGGAATTGGCTTGAAGGAATGCGGAATTAAACTAACGTTTATTTTCTTCAAGCACAAGACCTAAATATGCTAGGCTCAACTAAGTGCAACAACAACAACTAGATACTAAGCAAGATAGCACAAGATATAATTCACAAGTGATAAGCAAGATATAAGTACTTCAAGCACGATGGCTATCACAAGGAAATAAACTCGGGTATAGAGATAATCGAGGCACGCGGAGACGAAGATGTATCCCGATGTTCACTTACATAAAGTAAGCTAATCACCGTTGGAGAGATGCGGGTAACCACGAAGGCCCCCGAACGCCACGAAGGCTCACCTTCTTCTCCGAGTCCCCCACGAAGCTAGGGACCCCTTCTTATGGTTAGCTTTTCCTCCACTCCGGAGATGGCAAGCTCCACAACCACTTCACAACTCCCACGAAGGGGAAGCCCGAGCCTCTTCACAATCTTCCACGAAGAGGTCACCGAGGCACCAACCGCCAAGCCAACTAGGAGGTCACCCTCCAAGAGTAACAAGCTCACGGTCTCTCACTCGAACAAATCGTAATGGAGAGCTCAACACTATGCAAGGATGCAAAGCAAGAACACAAGGGAAAGTGCTCAAATCCTTCTCTCTCAAATCCCACCAAAGCAACAAATGCTATGGAGGAGTTAGAGAGGAAGAACAAGGGTGGAGGTCAACCAATGATCTCAAGATCTAGATCCAATGGGTTCCCCTCACTTAGAGGAGGAATTGATTGGTGGAGTTGTAGATCTAGATCTCCTCTTCCAAATCCCTCAAAAATATGCAAGAATCATTGGAGGGAAGAGAGAGGGAGCAAGCTCAAGAGATTCAACAATGGAGGTGAGAGAAAAGCTCAAGAACACACTTAGAAACCCTTCAAAACCGTTGGAGAAGAAGCCCCCTTTTATAGGGCAAGAAAACTGCCCGTTACAGAGTTTTCGGGGCGCTCCGGAGCAGGGCCCGGAGCAGCTCCGGATGGCACTCCGGAGCGGCACTGCTCAGCCCGGAGCAGAGCCCGGAGCAGCTCCGGATTTGGAAAACTGCAAAAACACTCAAACGGAAAACGCGATAACTTTTGCATCCGAACTCCGTTTTTAGCAAACTTGGACTTTTTGAAAAGCTTAGAAAAAGTACTACAACTTTATGCAGAGAAACACCAAGAAAAGTCAAGAGGAAAAATACCAAATGTGGAGAGGTGTGAAACCTCCCAAAGTGAAGAACCGGTAAAACCTCTCAACTCGAAAACGCAATAGACGATGCATTTGGATTCCGTTTTCGATGAACTTGGACTTGTTGGAAAGCTAGCAACAAGCACAAGAACCTCACATGGAGAAACACCAAGAAGAAACAAACTAGGAAGATGCAAAGTATGCAAAGGATTGAGCTCCCTATGATGATGTGATCAAGTTACCCAACCGAAAGCCCCTCTTGATAGTGCGGCTATCTATCCTATAACCCGGTCTCCCAACAAACACCTTGAGACCGGTAAAAGGAAAACCTAGCAAGGACATACCTTTGCCTTGAGCATCCCGCTTGATCTTGATGAAGAAGCTTCATTTGATTGCATGCTCTAAGTCTTGGTCAACCATGGTTCAACTCATGAGACCATCGTGACCTCGACATAGAGCCATAACTTGAATTCTTCTCATGTAACCAAACTCTCAAGATCTTGAGACTCCTTGGCTTAGCACATAAGCTAGAGCATGGAATACTTGAGTTCTACACAAGAACAACATCTTTATTTCTTCTTCTTGATCATATTGGATTCATCTCTTCTATTCAATGATCTTGATGCCAATACTTAAGATATATCTTTATCTTCATGGCATCCAAGCCTTGAATCCAACACATGGACTTCAAGCAATTCCTATGAACAATTCCTTCATAAAAATCTCAATGAAAACATTAGTCCATAGGGATTGTCATTAATTACCAAAAACACACTTAGGGGCAATTTACCCTTACAATAGAGGCTTAGCTGATTAAAATAGTTGTTACGTACTGAATGTTTCATGTTGTGTTAGAAAAACAGATTGCTATATCGCATGCGACAAATTCCAGTTCATTTCCTTCATGTGTAGAGACAAGGAGGAAGGAGAAATGAAGCCCAAGGCCGAAGAAGGGGGTGCCATGCTGAGCGTCGCCGAATCGAATGGGGACACCGACATGAAGCCGAGAAGACACAGGGCAGCAGCGCTACCGGTGGAGGGGAGTCAGAGGTTAATGGCTTGGGTGCGGGGCTACGGGTTATAGAGTGATGGCCAGGGACAACGATGGCAGCATGGCGCATAGCGAAGAGTGCTATGCAACGCCGCCATCCCCAAGTGGCGGCAGCATGAGGTCTGGGTGCGTTGGAAGGAGTTACATCAGGGTTGCATGAGTTGGAGGAAAAATACGATTAGGAGGGGGACAACGATGTACGAACTATTCGATGACATCCAATGGCCCACAAAGAAGTTAGTAAGATTTAAAAACTTCGCCAGTTCCACAAAGACGAGCTCCGACGGGTGTGAAACACTAATTTTTTCGATAGAAGAAATATATTAATACCAAAAAGATATTAATTATACTTAGTCGTTGCAACAATAAAATTACTCAAGCAAGTCTATACATGAAGGATGCACGAAGGCAAAAGAGCAAAAAAATACAAAGACTTTGTCGAAGCAAACCGAGCCTCACAATAGTAATAGCTCCACCAGTGGGAACACCTTAAGCAACCACCATGAGGCCCTCGAAATGAGTGCATTGGCAGCTTAATCATCGGCCAATGGTCTCCTCGCGTTATTTTTCTTGTTTTATCTTCAATCTGTTTGTAAGTTTTAAGAGGTTTTCTTTATTACTTTGTATCGGTTCAGTAATTTGACTTTATTTATAAAGCGGGGCGAAAGTTTGTTTCGTGAGTGAGTCACAAAGATCTCATGTGACATACAATTAAATTACGTTAACTTCAAGTTCTTTGTAGCGTTAGCCTCTCATGTATGATTAGGTGCAGAAGTACGGCCCTCTCTGAATAGTTTGGCTGAACATATCAAACCTTGAGGAATGACATAAGTTTGCTGGCGTCCCTGCTTAGATGTCAACCCATCCTGAAATATTAATTTCGTTTTAATTGGAGAAACAAATAATATGTAAATTGGTTTCATAAATGCAATACAAGGTGTAGACAAGTGTAAGAGAAAATTTGTCACCGTGCAATAAAAAATCAGCACATCTTTATGTTTAATAATAATTATGTAAGATTACTTGATATGGTGATATATTTTTTAATTTAGCAGCAACGCGCGGGGACTTAGCTAGTATAATTTTTATATGCAAAGTTTCTCGTATAAATGATCCAACGGCTAGGACATCCCGAAGACAAAGGAGATCCCCCGTCATAAAAAAAGTTCTGTATGGCGACGAGAATGGCGGCGCTCCTCTTACTCCGAAGGCTGGCGGCCGGCGGCGCGGGGCCACGGCTGCATCAACCATACGCCGCCATAGCCACCGCAGCAGCGAGGCACGACGCTCTAGGTACTGTAAGCGAGGAGAGCGGAGGGCCGGACAAGGGGAACAGGAACCGATGGATGGAGCTCCCACCGTTCGCGCCGGCCGATGCCTCCGCCGCCGCGAGGGCCATTTTCCGAGGGGAAGGAGGAGATGAAAAAGAAGGGATCCCCAACTCCACGGCGATCAGGTGGGTCAGGCGATGCTGCCCCCAACTGCCGGCCTCACTGGTGCAGA
The DNA here is from genome assembly GCA_007115705.1 of Dactylis glomerata. Lineage (NCBI taxonomy): Eukaryota > Viridiplantae > Streptophyta > Magnoliopsida > Poales > Poaceae > Dactylis > Dactylis glomerata. The sequence continues at coordinate 125,540 of QXEO01000684.1, forward strand.
AGCTCTTCCGCCTCCGCAAGGTGCACACCACATGCTCGATCAAATGTGCCCTCGAATATCTTCCTCTTATCGAAACCTAATGATGTTTTGATTTAATTTTTAACGACTGCTGTGGTGTCACATATTTTTCTGCATGAGCGTCATGAAGTTAAAACTTTATCTAAGAATCTATCAATTGTGTTTTGTGGCTGACAGGTTAAGAAGAATGCTGTGACGGCTGAGACGTCTTCAGCAGATGCTAGCGCTGAGCAATTCCGGATGAAAAGGGTAACAAATAGCATGCGTGAATTAGAAATTCTTGACAGTTTTGATTAGAAATATAGGTGCTATATCGTTTGTAGTTCACCATACATCATACTTTAAATATATGAATAATGCTATAAAATGGAATTTCGAGTGAGATAATAAATTTCAACATCACCTACACCTATTATTCACGCAATACTTAACTGAAAAAATCGGCCACTTTTTATCATAGTTTCTAAGATGCAATATAAGTATATAACCACTTCAGTTGGCATGCATGGATAATTACACGTAACAGGTATATCAGCCAGAGTAATGTAAAACCCAACTATCTGTCATTCTCATCCATACTTCTGTCTATGGATCTACACATATAGCGTTCATACTCTTTGTTGTGTGTGCATGGTCTAGCTCAGATACAAAATGAGGAATTTGTTGAGCGTAATTTTTTTTCTTTTTGCCCCTGCATTCATCATTCATCTGACAACGTCTTTCCAGTATTTCTCCATGCAGCCATACCATATTGTCCCATACCACAAGGCGTGATTCGTTACACTGCATCCTTAACATATGTGTTGTGTTTTGGTTTGATTACTGCAGAACACAAACTTGATACCGATGTAGAATGTAGGATGAGATTATAGGGTACTGTAAATTCTAGTTGATACTATGCTTGATTGGATACAAGAGCACATATTTTTACTGGTAAGGTGTGCTCTGTGGCAGTGTGTGACTTCTGTTTCCATTCTTGAAGGTTTCGGCAAAAGATCACCTAGTGCCTGGCGATACCCTTTTTCTACCTGTTAATATTCAAGAATCTTCTGTTCCTGAGAAGACCAGGAAATTTGATAACAGGAATGAGATTGAATTCTTGCGTAGCCTTGAGATTTACAAGGTTTTGATTTATTTTGTATCTAAAAGAATATTTTAATTGATTTGGATTGTAAATTACCTACTTTGCTGCTTGGAATTCTTTCAGGATGAAGCCATCATTGTGGTCAACAAACCCCCTGGAATGCCGGTGCAAGTAGGTACTTTATGCTGGCTTATTTATTTCCCGAAGTTTCATAAGATTTTTGAGTGCTTAATAAAGATTTTGTTTTCTCTATTTGTAGGGTGGTGTTGGCATTAAAAACAGTATAGATGTATTAGCCCCCATGTTTGAAGAAAATTCTTCTGATGCACCTCGCCTGGTCAGTTCAGTACATTTCTGTTGTTACTTGTAGCAGAAAGCTGTAAACATGGAAGTATTGCACAAAAATGCTGTATCTCCTGAGAAAATGACAAAAAACTACCACATATGTGCCATTTGTGTCATATAACTACCACTTTTGTATTTTTTGACACATAAATACCACTTTTGAGGTCGAGCCGTGACGGATAGCACTAATTCGGCTTGTTTAGCCGTTTAATAGCATTTCTGATAAGGAGGGCCCACCTGTCAGGCTGACATGGCAGATGAAAACCTAACTGCTAGTGGCATTTTGCAAAAGAACACTTGAATCTTATTTTCTATCACACACAGGTCCTCCACATCACTTCCTAACATAAATAATAGTAAAAGATATAGAAAAGGATGGGAAAAAAACTGCAACCGCCGTCGGAGCTCGTCTCCACGGCGGCCGGCGATGCCCGCGCCTCCTTGTGCCGGCCCACGCCTCCCTGTGCCGGCCCGCACCTCCGCAGGTCCAGGTTGAGGTCGCGGGCACCCCACATCGTCGGCCGCCCGTGCCTCCCCCGGCCGCCCACTTCTTCCCCGGCGCCGGTCGCCCGCTTCTTCCCCGGCGTCGGCCGCCTGCGTCTTCCTGGCGCCGGCCGCCCTCTTCTTCCCCGATGTTGGCCGCCCAGGAGCACGTACTGCCAAGGTCGCCAAGCTTCCAGGACGCCTCGTAGCGCGAGGTCGAGGTCGCGTCGCGGGAAGGACGGCGGCGGCCTCCGACGAGCTCCGACGGCGGGGAGGCATCCCCTGCTCCCTGCACACCGCTGCCCAAGCATCCAGCACCACGCGCATCACCGGCCGTCGCGACCTGCACCACTTTGTAGCTTCCACAGCCGGCGCGCCCCTTGTCTTCCCCTCCGCCGGTGTGCCGTATTCTTCAACCGTCGCCGCCGAATGTATGGAGGAGGACGACCGGCCCTGCTCTGGGTTTAGGGTGGGCTTCGGAGGTGCGCGGCGGAGTCTAGGACGCCAGGCATGGCCCTACGGAGCTTCCTCCGACCAGAATTCCTCGCCGGAGTCATGGCAGCGGCGACGCTCGCGCTCGGCTGCGCGTCCCGTCCTCGACTACCTAGGCAAGATTGGTGTCCGCCGTGACGAACTCCTGCACCTGCTCTGCAGACTGCAGCTACCCGCAGGGGAGCGCAACCCCGCGCGGAGGAGGTCGGCGACGGGGCATATCTCCGGTGACCTCCTAGCGTGTGAGGTGTGACATTCTCCTTTCTTTTTTTAAATGGAGAACTGGGAGGACCTTTTTATGACAAGGAAATATGATATGTGGTTTTTTTTGCAAAATGAAATCGACTGTTAGGTTTTCACCTGCCACGTCAGCCTGACAGGTGGGCCCTCCTTATCAAAAATGCTGTTAAACGGCTAAACAGGCCGAATTAGTGCTATCCGTCACAGCTCGACCTCAAAAGTGGTATTTATGTGTCAAAAAATACAAAAGTGGTAGTTATATGACACAAATGGCACATATGTGGTAGTTTTTTGTCATTTTCTCGTATCTCCTTCATAAAAAAAAGTACTTCCTGAGTGAGTATAGTTTCACCTGTCATTGCTATGGCATAATCAAAAGTAGAAAGACATAGCCTAAGCATTCTGAGAAGATAATGATTTGGGTACTGTTGTGCTAGCTAAACTATTTCATTCAGAAAAACACAGGAGAATAGGATATGAATTTACCAAGGTAGACCATCTCAATGCAGCAAACATTCTATTCTGATTTAACCTCATAAATGTAAGCATCTATCAGCAGTTATGTTGATGTTATCATGTAAACTAAGACTGTGTGTACTATATGCTTTCTATATACTTTCGATGAGTAACATACTCTGTATACTTATTCAATATCTCTTTCCATTTGTAGTACCTATGCAAATTAGCACGGAGTTGCTATATATGAAGAAAAAAGTATTTGTGTTAATTTATGCTTGAGTTGCATGTTTATTGATGCTCTTATGTACTTTATCAGGTCCACAGGCTTGATAGGGATTGCAGTGGTGTCCTTGTTCTGGGTAGAACTCAACTTAGCGCTTCCATTTTGCATGCTATATTTCGTGAGAAAACTGCTGATGCTATAGCTGATGTAAGTTTAGTGTAACATCTACTGTGTTTTTCAATGTTGCTACTGAATTTCGCACCGTATTATATATTGTATGCACCTGCACAGTCATTCATATACTTATCTTGTTACCCATATCTAATCTGTGAAGGGTACTCAACAAGTATTGCAAAGAAAATATGTTGCACTTGTTATGGGAACACCTAGACATCCCAAGGGTTTACTGTCGGCCCCACTTGCGAAGGTTCGTAAGAATACGTGTTGCCATTCACTTGCTGTCTTTTAGCATTAATCTTCTTTACAGTTTTGAAGTGTGCAGATTCATTGACAGGAGATGTAGCCAGAAATAAACCATAAATTTAGTTCAGATAGCCAGCCCTAAGCTATTCAACACCGTTTGAATAACCCCCTGAGGTGGTTTCAGCCTTTCAGGGGGTTCTATTGCATAGACATGGCTCAACAGGAAGTGATGACTTAGCAAAACATACTTCAAAGACACTGGCCCACATGTAAATGCAGTACAGTTACCCGGGCATGCTCTTCTCCAAGCATTTCATCCGTTGCCCTGTGAGCACATCAGGGATGCTGCTCTGGCGACCATCGGGTTCAGCACCGCTACAGATTAAGTCCTCGCAGTTCACTCTACCAGATCTGTACATGAGCCTTACCGCCATTGCTCCTTCACCGGCGTCACAGCTGTGCTGGCTAGCGCGTTCCAGTGAAGCAAAGAGGGTGGAAGAAGTTGAGAAGGATAAGAGACTCCTTGATATCTGGACCTAGTCATTGCTGATTCATGCCACGTTATTAGCGATATATGCAATACCACCCTCCGAAACTACCTCGGGGTTTTATTTGAACAGTAATGAATAACTTGGGTGGCTGGTTACCTGGTTTTGAAGTTCGATGAATTGTTACCTTGTTCCCAAACTTAAGGGGGTCAGGTGGACCTTTTCCTATATACTCCCTCCGTCCCATAATATAAGATGTTATTACAACCAATATATGAGTTAATTAGTTGTAATAACATCTTATTTTATGGGACAGAAGAAGTATTCCTTAAGAACTGCAAAATCCCGTGAAATACAAATCTCATGATACAACTTTTGTATGAGGAAATCTATACATTGATGGAGAATTTTTTTGCTCAGAATTAGAAGGCTTTAACTTAAAATGCATGGGCACCTTGCAAAAATTAACGGATGGAGTACTATCTTATGGAGGTCTGGCTTTTCAGGTTTTATTACAAGATGGCAAGTCTGAACGTCTGACTGTTAGAGCTGGTCCAAATACTACTTCCGTTCAGGATGCTTTGACAGAGTACAGAGTGATTGAATCTTGCTCCCAAGGTTAGCAAGCAATAATCTTCTCTATCGAGTGTTCAAAGATAAACATTGTTTTTTACAAACAGTAAATGGCTGCTAGTAATTATATGTCAAGATAGCAATTTCTTCTGAACATACAACATGCTTTTTCAGTAGCATAATTCATCAGTTTTACCTGTAACATAAGAATGTCAAACAGTACATGTCACATGCAGACTTATGATACTGGGAAGGAATAGACAAAGATGCCCAGATTTAAGTTTCAGCATGACAATTTTTAATATACCTAATTTTTTTTGCCAGTACAAAATGATGTTTTATTAGAACTAGATGCACGAGATCATTTTGCAGTTCCTGTGCCTCCTAATACTGTATAAATAGTAATATCATCACTACACCAATTAGACTGAGGTTTAGCAAGGTATCAAACAACGTCAAATGTTATGCGCAAAAAAGAATTCAGTTAATGAAAACCAGGGCGTAGATAGCAGAGTAACAGGTAGTAATATATAGTTAAAAGTAAGATATTAATCTGACTCTATTGCTGATGGTATTTTGTATGTTTTCTAGTAGCATATTACAGTACATCTTTAGGTTGCCCTGAATGATGATACTAGTAATTATAGCTTAGATTCAGTTACCAAAGTACCAGGTGTTTCATGTTTGGTTAAGCTGTGTTTGGTAAATCATCAGTATCTAGCAAGCAAAGTAACACTATATACGAATAAGAGTACATTGAGTACAATAGAAGTAAAAGACATGCTAACATGACGTGGAATAGTTCCATTACAAATTATTTGTAGCTTTGCACCACTTGAGTGCTAACCATCATGGTATCTATATCGTTTGGGTTTGCTAATGATTGTAGGGTTCACTTGGTTAGAACTGTTTCCTCTTACCGGAAGAAAGCATCAGGTAATTTCAATATGCTTTCATCTGTGAACAAATATCTTACATAGCACCGGAATCACACTCACCACTAGAAAACCTGCCCTCTTTTCTGCCCGGACCCACCCAGCTCCGAGTCCACTGCGCAGAGGTCCTTGGAACACCGATTGTCGGGGACTACAAGTATGGACGTCAAGCGCACCAGAACTGGACACCTCTCCCCGTACCGCGAACCGTCGACGGGGAACTGCTCAGGAGACGGAGGCTTCCCTTTGGCCTTGTCCAGGGTGGTGGAAGCATCGCGGAGGAGCAGCCTCAGCTGCATCTACACTGCAAGCAGATGATGCTCCCTGACATCTCGGCCGCTGTCCAAGGGTTGCAGTCCGAGGACGCCGATCGTGATTTCTTGGGTCTCGAGAAGCTCAGCTTTGTTGCTCCGTTGCCGCTGCACATGCGGCTGAGCTGGGAGGTTTTGAAGTCTGGTAACAAGTAATGGAAGAGTGATGCGGATGTTATTCTACCGAAGACTACAACCACAGAAGCTACACGGAGAGAACTCATTTTAGACAGTACCAGCGCTGTAACTTTATTGCGCAGTGGCGGGATCACTCTAAAAATGGTTTCCTTTTTCGACCTGAAGCATTAGCGCTCAAGTTCGCTGATTCATTTTTTTCTACCAATGATCATCAGATATATCCACATCTTACATCTTATCGGCTAAGTATGAAATTTTAGGGCACAGTCACATGCGGCTGAGCTGGGAGGTTTTGAAGTCTGGTAACAAGTAATGGAAGAGTGATGCGGATGTTATTCTACCGAACACTACAACCACAGAAGCTACACGGAGAGAACTCATTTTAGACAGTATACCAGCGCTGTAACTTTATTGCGCAGTGGCGGGATCACTCAAAAAATGGTTTCCTTTTTCGACCTGAAGCATTAGCGCTCAAGTTCGCTGATACATTTTTTCTACCAATGATCATCAGATATATCCACATCTTACATCTTATCGGCTAAGTATGAAATTTTAGGGCACAGTCATGGCAAGATTGAAGGCAGCCTTCTGATTCTGCTAACATGTAACTTCAATCAGAAGTTCTATCCGAGTGGCACTTTCCCCCTCCTCCCCTGCTACAGTACCTGAGAGAGAACCGGAGAGAGCCGGCCCGATCCAACGCCGCTCTCGCCGGCGATGCCGGTCGAGAGCGGCGGAGGAGAGGTGCCGGCGCCGTAGTCTAGGTCTCCTTTAGTAGTTGCTAGTCGCTGTGCCTGTAGGTGGCGTTTTTCACCGGAGGATGCCCCCAGATCTCGCCGGTCAGATCTGGCGGAGCTGCTTTCTACCCTCCTCGCTGCGGTGCTCTCAAGGTGAGAGCCGGATGCGGTGTGGGGTGTCAGGAGCAAGTTCTCCTTGAATAAGGCCGTGTTCTTCCGTGCTCCTGGGTGGTGGTGCTCTGTGGCGCTCCTCTTCTCCCGGCCGGCCGTGGTGGCGAGGAGGAGGTGGGGAGCGGCGCGTGGCGTGTCTGGTGTGTTGCTCCTGGCCGGCCAAGGTGGCGGGGGGAGTTCGCTGCTGTGCGCGCCCTCTGCTTCCTGGGGGTGCTTGTCCCCTGGCTTCTCTGGCGGTGTGGTGAGTCGCTGCTTCTCCCCCCCTTCGGCCGCCATGGTGGTGGGTTCAAGGTGGCCTAGAGCGTCTTCTTCCCCCCGGCGCAGAGGGCTTTCTCTGGAGCTGCTCTCCAGCGGCCTTGCGGCGACTGGGCTCGTCGTCCCGCTAGACTCAATGGTGGTAGGGCCACCTCTCCGTCTGCTTCGCCGGCTCCGTTGAGGTGTCCTCCTGCTGTCCCAGCCCAAGTGGTGGCGTCCCCGGCGCTGCGACGGTAGCCTGTCATCGGAGGATCGTCGGAATCCTAGAGGAGGAATCCAAGGACCTGGTCGCGTTCTTGTTTCGCTGCGGGGTCCTTTCTGCATATTTTAGGGCTTTCACTATAATTTTCTTTACTTTGGGGGCCTGGTTGTAAAAGATGCATCGACGATGAAATAGAAGCAGTTTGTTTCAGGTGCTTTGGCACCTGTCGCCGTTCAAAAAAAAAATCAGAAGTTCTGGTACGAAATGGTATAATACTTATCGGTTGATTTTGTGTGCAAAGCGCATTTGTATGTCTGAGATTAAAGAAATTAATGCTAACTTTTTTAGGGTAAAAAATTGAAAGAAATTAATGCTAAGTGAAGTCATAAGCAAGTGTAGTATTAGGCCACACGGCCCACAACAACATATTTGGGCCGTCTGGCAGGTTAGTGAACAAGAGGCGTTGGGGGTTTGGCCGGGAGACCAAATTCCAGAACCTTCGGTGAGAAGGAAACCGACTTGAGTCGAAGCTAAATTCTCCGCCGGAAAAATCCCCTCCTTTGTCAGAAACCAAGAAACTGCCCGCATGGCCGCCGCCGGAGAACAAGAAAACAAACAAACTAACAACGTATTATCTATCTCTTGCCTGGGCACTCCGGTGTCTTACGCGGTGCTCCCTGCTCGCGCGCGTTGGATGTAGATCGAGCGGACGTGAGAGAGCGGCGCTTCCGTCCAACGTTCTGACATGTTTTTTACCGTTTCTTTTTTCTTCTTTCGTCTTCCTGATTTTCCGGTAGCGTGTCCATTCCCCTCCTCTCTCTCGCCCGCATCGCATCGTAGCTCGCTCCGCCTCCCCTCCCCCCCCCACAAATCAGCCACGCTCGTCGCCGGGAAGTCGCGGGGGAGGACCTCCTTTGTTGGCGTGGGAGTCGCGGTGTGGAGTTTTGCCGGCGTAATCTCTGGATCGGGTCGTCGGCAGAGCGAAGGTGGTCGTATTTTTGGTGGCGGGCTGCTTCGGCGTCGCGCCGCCGGTGACCGACGCTTTTTCCGGGGCTCTGCAGGGACGGATGAAGCTTTCCATGAGCTGATAGTGGAGTACGTGAAGGAGATTATCTGGATCGCGCGCGATTTTTTCCGGTGATTTTTCGGTGCTGGGCGGCATAGCTCAGAGAGATTTTTCTCGGCGCGGATTGACGTGATTCTGGTAAGTTATTCGAACTAGGTGTGTGTACTTTTGCTTCTAGTTTTGTTTCTCTGGTGTGGATTGGGGCGCCACGGTAGGGGCGATAGTTTTTCCGAGTGACCTGTATGTTCGTGTGTTTGCCTAGGACCCTTCTGATGATGCTAGGTTAGGGGAGTTGTCAGTGCTCATGAAATCGTTTGCCTAGTACCCCTTTCTGATGATGCTAGGTCAGTGGAGATAATTTGCTAGTGCTCGTGAAAAATTTGCTTAGGACTTTTTTTTGATTTGATGCTACTGTATGATCGTCCTGGTGAATTCGATGCGCTTGGGAAAGTTTTGATAGCGGCTATGATATCCGTTGAAGTTGAATGGCGATGTACATTTTCAGAGATTGTTTTCATCTGAGCATGTAGCATGTTTATGGTCAGGGTAGGTTTTTGTTCGAGGCGAGATATGGGAAATCTGATGAATATTACTGATTTGTACATTTTTTCCCAGTTTTATACATCAGGGGGAATGTGTATTTTGATCACATGATGTATTTTTTTTTTGCTAATTCATGTTGTGCAATTCAACCATAAACTGGGCCGTATGTTCAAGTGCGATGTACATTTTGGGAATTTATTTTTTGTATGAGTCATGTAGCATGTTTATGATCTGTTTTGGTTTTTTTGGTTGTTTATTCATGTAGTTTTATACATTTAATTTATGTTTTAGTTTTGGAATTATACATCCTGGATTGGGATTTATTCATCATGGATTTGGGAATTGGGATTATACATCCTGGCTTGGGATTATACATTTTTGCTTTTGTATTCTTGGTGTATTTTATACACCCCTGTATAAATATCTGTTTTCTTCCATTAATATGAAGTACTATGAATACCTTTTCTACTTTTATATACATCCTACTCATATGTATTTTACACAGAGAATGTATTTTTTATACATCCTACTGTATATTTATACATCCTACTTTTATATACATCCTACTGTATATTTATACAGTTTGATAGCATAATGGGATGTATATGTACTGAGCATATCACTGTTCTTACCTCTTTTTTTCCATTCAATCAGGTGAATTAATCCCTTTTGTGTCATTCATTATTTGAATACATCTGGCAAAGAAATGGTATGCTCTTTTTTGCGATGATTCTTCATTATTTTCCTATGGTCTTTTACTCTAGGTTTTATGTTGTTCTACCTTGTTTTTGATGTTTATCTCTCTCTGATATGTTTTTTTGTAGGAATCTGTAAGCTCTCCAAAAAAGGATGCTAAAGGTGCACAGTCAAAGTACCTTAGGATGAAGCAGAAACTACGGCTCCCAACAATGGCGAATGATCCAACTGCAATCATGGGTGAGGAAGACCCAGTTGCAGATGTGGAAACAGCAAGGCAGGAAGATAATGATCATGCTGGAGGATTTGTCCTTAAAAAGAAAAACCAGGTAGGATTTAGTAATGGTTTGTTATTTTGCAATTGGATCTCAAGATGTTTATGCATGTATTTTTTTTTCCTCTTTTGTTTTCTGTATTTTTTTCTGACTAAAATGTATTCTCATTCTGTATATATAGCAAGGTTATCTTTTCAACCGGTCGTCTCCCATGAAAGTTGTCAGGGTTTGCAGGGCCATGACTCCTCCACAAAAGGACCTTATAGCGAGACATGATTTTGGAGACATTATCCAGATGAAATGTTCAAAGCTTATCCCTGAATTGTGCCTCTTTCTCATGGATAATTTTGACCCTGTCAACTGTGTACTGGATTTTGGGGACAGGGGTAGGATACCAGTCACGACTGAATCTGTTGTCAAGGTTATGGGTGTTCCAATGGGGAATACTGTTGTGCCGTATAAGCAGGATGTTGATGCCACTAGTCTGATGTTGCAGATGATGGGGATCACTGATGGGTGCAGCCTACTATAGCTACTCTTGAGAAGGAGCTGGGACCGGAGTATTTCGCAGATGATGCGTATCTCAGGAAGTTTGTGATATACATCACACACTCTTTGTTTGCTCCAACAACGGCAGTCCGGGTCAGCCCAAAGTGTTACCCTCCTATTCTCAACACAGAAGCTGTCAGAAGTTACAACTGGGCCAGGTTCATTATTGACATGATGATTCATACTGCAAATGCAAAGGACACGAAGAATTGGTTCAAGGCTTGCATGCCATATCTCATGGTGAATCTTTTGGATCTCTTTTCTTTTTTTATCCTTTACATGGTGAACAACACTTATTTGGTTACTTCATTTTTACTTTCTCTTTTTGCAGTAATTAGTAATAATGGACGGTGTTTTTTCATCCCTATGCAGGTCCTTTATGTTGATTCATTGGAAACATATTCAGTAACTGTGCCGAAAGATGTGACTCGATGCTCTGTGTGGACTAACCAAATGATTAGCCGTGTAGCTGATTTAGACACAGACATCAATGGCTGTTTTGGTGCATTGCAGGTAACGTTTGTTTTTGATTCATTCTATATCTTTTTCTTTGTACATCTATTTTTTCTATTTTTCAACTGTGTTAACATAGGTTTCTCATTTCTGGTCAACAGCTCAAGCCATGTTTCAGGACGAATTGTTCATTATTCATCACAGAACCTACAAAGGTCGACATGTTTATCAGAAAACACCTTACTGGCAGTAAAAAGACCAGGTAATTAGTTCTGCAAGTGTCCGATTGTATTTGTTTTCTTCCTATTTTTGTTCATTTCTACATGGGAAGCTGCTGATTAGTAGTCTGATGTACATTTTTTAACGATGCATCAGATGTATATTTTATGTGTACATTAAGTTTTTATGTTTTTGGCTCAACGAGGTGTACATTTTACAAAATATATACATCTTATAGTAGTTAAATATAGTCACGCGACGTATAAAACTATATTTTCATCTAATTTTTAGTCATTTTATCATAAACTTTCGCCTATCCTGCTACCTTTTTATTTTTATTGTAATATTAATGTGGTCACCCGGATATTTTGGTAACTGTAAGCTATGATTTTTTAGGCTGTAACACATGTATAATTTAGTTCTGCTAGTGTTCGTTTGTATCGTTTTATATTTTTCATTTCTACATCTATTTTCAATTACCATTTTCCACATGTACAAAAACCCATTATTGCTGTTTTGTTCAGGACATGGAGAAGTACAGGCCCGCTGTCATTGAAATGTGTAGAGCATTTGAAGGAGGACTTGCTAGTTTCATCAAAAATTTGGTACCATCAGATGAGATAGGGAAATCATCAGAACAGGGACATACAGAAGAAGCTGAGCAAGTTGAAAAATGTAAGAGAAAAAGAGTTGCACGGCGTCCAACAGAAGCTTTGAAGAAAAGGAAACAGCAAGGAGGACATCAAGACCCAGGAAAGGAACAAGTGAAAGTTGCAGTAACAAATGATAGCGTAGAAGAAACAAAGGCCAACAATGTTGTTAAAGGCACTGAAAAGCGTATCAACGATGCTGCTGACTTGACTAGTCCAGTTGCAGAAAATGGTGGGCAGCTCGGTGAACAACCCAAGCCAACTGCTAGTTTGGACGTCAATCCTACAGCAGAGGTTGCAGTGAAAGGGGCAGTGAAAGGGACTGTAGAAGAAACAGATCCAAATGTTGTTGTTAAAGGCACTAAAAAGGGTATCAATATCGATTATGTTGCTGATTTGCCTAGTCCAGTTACAGAAAACAGTGGCCACCTAGATGGGGAGCAGGCTGGTGAACAACTGCTGATGCCAAGTTGATGAAGTAAATAACCGGCCCGTTGGGAACCCCAAGAGAAAGATGTGATGAATATAGCAGCTAGTTTTCCCTCAGTTAAGAAACCAAGGTTTGTCGATCAGGAGAAGAGCGGACAAATACGACTGAAGGTGATGCAGACTGGCCTAATAACACTCCAACAAGGGCGCCGTTTAACGATACTTGTTGACTCGTCTTCGGCCAATAGCAACGCGGAACCTGCACACAACACAACCAAATACTTTGCTCCCAACTTGCGATGAGGTTGTCAATCTCACCGGTTTGCTTAAAACAAAGGTTATGAGCGTATCGAGTGGAAAACAGTAGAAGAATGCAAGTAAAGTAAACATGTGATAGCAATATGATGGAAATAGGATCGGGGTCCACAGTTCACTAGTGGTGTCTCTCCATAAGATAAATAACACATGCTGGGTAAACAAATTACAGTTGGGCAATTGATAGAATAAAGATAAACGTGATATGTCAAGAAGATCACTATGAGATTTACTCTGGGCATTACAACAAAATACATAGACCGCCATCCAACTGCATCTATGACTAATACTCCACTTGTGGCGAATCAATCCGAGAACTCCACAAGTATTAAGTTGCAACAACAGATAATTGCATTAAGCAAAGTGTGTAATGTAAACAAAGCATATGCCCTGAGCATATAAATGTTGTTTTCTCTCTAGTAGCAACAGCACATCTACAACCTTATAGGTTTCTGTCACTCCCCCAGATTAAATAGAGGCATGAACCCACTACGAGCATAAATACCCCCTCTTGGAGTCACTAGCAACTACTCGACGAAGATAGCTACTAACAACGGAGAGAATGCAAGATCATTAAACAACATAGAGATAACAAAAGATATATTTCAGTATAGCAACTCAATCATAACACCAATATTCATCGGATCCAACAAAACCAAACATGTAGAATTACATAACGGTGATCTCAATCATGTAGGGCAGCTCATGAGATTCTAAACATGAAGCACATGGTGGAGAAGACAACCATCTAGCTTACTGCTATGGACCCATAGTCCAAGGTAGACTACTCACTCATCACTCCGGAGGCAAGCATGTCGATGAAGAAGACCTCCGGTGGCGATTCCCCTCTCCAGCAGGGTGCCGGGAAGAGCTTCTGGACCCTCGCGATCTTCGGGTCGACGGCGGCGGGGATCGCGATGTGTTCTGGAAAATTGATCGGGGGTACTTAGGTTTTTTCCGTCGGGGGTCTTTATAGGCGAATGGGCATCATCAGAAGTGGCCCGAGGCGACCTCACACATAGGGGCGCGGCCAGGCCCCTGGCCGCGCCGCCCTGTGGTGTGGGGGCCCTCGTGGCCCCCCCTCCAACTTCTCTTTGGATCTCTGGAAGCTTCCGGGAAAATAAGACTTGTTAGTAGGTTAGTTCCAGGAACTTGTTTCGTCCAATTCCGAGAATATTTCCTGTGTATCACTTCTGAAACACAAAAACAGCAGAGAAATAGGGAACTGGCACTTGTGGCGACTTGTTAGTAGGTTAGTTCCGAAAAATGCATAAAAGTGCCACGAAGTGTAACGAAAAAGTAGGCAAATGGTGTAAAAACAAGCATGGAGCATCAAAATTATAGATACGTTGGAGACGTATCAAGCATCCCCAAGCTTAACTCCTGCTCGTCCTCGAGTAGGTAAGTGATAACAAAGAATAATTTTTGAGGGTGACATGCACCTACACAATCTTGATCATGTATGTAAGCATTTGTGAGCTGGGATCATAAGAACTTAAAACATGGGCATGAAGATGTAATCTTGACAATAAAAAACTTAGCAACCATGTTGTAAACATGTAAATGAACACAAACAAAGATCATGAAAATGAACAATGGAAGTCAAACGTGTGTTCAAATCATAAGGAAAAAACTACAAATGGCTTTTAGCTTGTCCTTCATAGAGAGCAAAACATAAATGCATAGGACACCTTCAAGTTTAAGAGGGCGACTAGATACAAATAATTTGAGAACAAGTGAAACCAACAATATGAATCAATCAATGAAAACTTTGGGAGAATGCATATTACACTAAGAATGACAACTTTGCTCTCTTATGGTGCATAAAGAAATAATGTGGTGACTCAACATAAAAGTAAAAGAAAGGCCCTTTGCAGAGAGGAAGCAGTGATTGCAAGTTTTATAACCTTCAAAAATTATGTTACTTACCGGCTTTGAGCTCTCATTGCCCCCATCATAGGCATCTTGAATGGTTAAAGTTAATACGAAAACACTTATGATGCATATGCTTGACAAATCATAAGTCGAAAACCTCGTGCCCCGTGATTACGAGTACCCAAACCTCATGCTACTTTACTTAGAGTCCCAAGCAAGGCTCTTGTCATTGTAAGTATATATGTATCATCGAGAACTGCCAACGGGGTACCTCCGTGCCCGATGACATGGAACAAGCCCACATCAAAATGACAGGACAAGCAGACAATGAACACCTCGACATCTCTTTTATTTGCCATTTGTTTAGCTTTTTATTTTGAGATGCGTCGTCGAATGTCCACTATGGGTATGCTGCAAATTTCCACCATGAATTATGCATGGCTTAGATTGGCGGCCC
>QXEO01000684.1:147531-190190 GCA_007115705.1 Dactylis glomerata
TCATTTGATTTCATTCTCCCATGGGCCATATTGAATCCTTCTTTTGATGTAAGCCCATGGGAAGATACTTGATTCCACTATTCTCTCTTCATCTTGGTCAACCTTGTATCTACTCATGCTCTATCGAATCTCTCTTAAGATGCATAGGGAATTCTTCATTTGATTGCATGCTCTAAGTCTTGGTCAACCATGGCTCAACTCATGAGACCATCGTGACCTCGACATAGAGCCATAACTTGAATTCTTCTCATGTAACCAAACTCTCAAGAATCTTGGACTCCTTGGCTTAGCACATAAGCTAGAGCATGGAATACTTGAGTTCTACACAAGAACAACATCTTTATTTCTTCTTCTTGATCATATTGGATTCATCTCTTCTATTCAATGATCTTGATGCCAATACTTAAGATATATCTTTATCTTCATGGCATCCAAGCCTTGAATCCAACACATGGACTTCAAGCAATTCCTATGAACAATTCCTTCATAAAAATCTCAATGAAAACATTAGTCCATAGGGATTGTCATTAATTACCAAAAACACACTTAGGGGCAATTTACCCTTACAATCTCCCCCATTTTGGTAATTGATGACAATCTCAACAAGAGGGTTTATATAATGAATGATAGAAACTAATATGCAACTTATCCGAGAATAAATTGCATACAAGAGGTTGTATTTGATATGGTCAAGTAACACGAAGCTACTACCGCATATCAAAATCAATTGTACTCACATAAACTACAACAAATATGGTTGATGTGAGTGCAACCAAAATATATAGAGCAAACTCCCCCACAATATATGCACGTGTGATGAACTTGAATTTCATTGCATACATTGTCAAGATAAACCTTTGATGGAGTTTACACTATATATTCAACCATGCAAAACATCTAACAAAGAAGTGATGCATGAAAGGTAAAACACTTAAGCACAAACCAAACTTAAGTATAAAAACCATTTCCCTTAAACCCTCTAAACTTCTCCCCCATTGGCAACGATTGCCAAAATGGAAGAAGGAATTTAGAAGGCCAATATAGTATGAGTTCCTCCCCAAGATGTGCATTTCTCATAAAAATGATGGAAATCATATGCACTTATCAAATTAACAATATTGGGAGGAAGTCAAACCATATTGAGGATCAAAGATTGCAAAAAGATGACAATAGTGAAGGAAACTTCAACGAATGAAGCAAGCCAGCAATCAAGAGACCCAAAGAACCAATTGGACATAAGAAGATGTGATGATAAGAGCTACAAGATGCTTTAAATGAAATAGGAAGCTCCCCAAGGTTCATGCATAAATTTAAATTTTTGTTGCATTTGAATACAATATGCACAAACATGAAATCCTCACTCCCTATATATCATTTAAAACAAAACATGAGCACGAAAGAATACAAAATGATCAATACGCTTATCAAAGTGAACTTTAGTCCAAAAAGATTCACGAGATATGAGTGCGAGAAGAAGCAATAAAGAATAAACAAGCACTCATAAATCAAGTTCTTACCAACACCATCAAGAACAAAATGGATAAGAAAGATGGTCGGCAAAGAACGAGGATATCAAGGGAAGAAATTAACACTCTTATATATATATTTCTAAGTGGACAAAAATCATGATGAACAATCCACAAAGGAACATGTATACACAAGAGGTTAGTTGAAATTAAGGAAGACATGATATCCAAGAGAGAGTCATAGAATATACCAAATAGCTTTGCTAGAAAGCATATATAGCTCAAGGCTCCATTTTCCATTATGGTATATTAATAAACTCCCCACGCAAAATCATCAAAGCCATCACAACTAGCAATAAAGGATCAAAAGATAGTCGGGATGCTTTGAAAGGCAACAAGCATAATAAAGAGTGAATAACTTGCAACATATCTATATTGCACATGAGAGAGAATTGAGGAATTAATATGCAATAAATTGCTAAAGGGCATATTGGGATTGGTGAATCATAAACATGATTTTATATACTTCCCATCATATGCAATCATCTCAACTTGCTCACATATGAAATAAAGATATTTCTTTATAAGACCTTTGCAAGAACCGCAACATTTGCAAATAAATATTATCATGCCAAGAACCAACCTACAAGAGTTGGGATGCTAGAAAAGTATGCATGAATGTTATACTTGTTACCGAGATAGCAATGGTGTGATGTAGTAGATAAGAGTTCACCGATCGATCATCCTAGCTTGGCTCCAATAATCATATGGTGATAACACCTTCCTTATAAATGAGACAAGCATCCATTGCATCTCCAATGTACCTAAGACAACATTTAAGTACATCTTGGTCTCCAAACTTATTGGGTCCAAAGTGGTTAGACTAACCACAATACATATGATAGACTCCATAAAAATATGTGCATAGTTAAAGATGAAATTTGAATTTCATGCACAACTTAGCCATTTAGGATTTGATGGAGTATAACATATATATTGGATCAAAGAAAGCAACTAAGATACAAAAATAAGCATAAAGAGAATATGCATGCACCTATCTTTCAAGATCCAAAGAAGATACGATTTAGACAAAACACCAAGAATACAAGGAGGTATAAAAGGTGTGGCAAAACACATTATTTGTCCAAATGACATCAAGGGAACAAATCAACAAATGATTTATTCATAAAATTCAACAAATGAACCTAACAACTTATTGAGCATGAAAGAATAAATAAATAAAAGCATGCTCAACAATTTATCTCATTCGAGCAAATAAATCATAGAAGAAGGAATGAGATAACTAACTCCCAAAAGAGCAAGGTTCCAACAAATAAACCAAACCCTCTACACTTTTCACAATGGCAAACAAAATCCAACTAGAGATAATTAATGGAGATATAGAATTTGAATTTCTCATGAGCATGGCATACCACATAGTGACTAGATAATCTTGCAATATCAATACTAAGTGGTATTACTCATGTGCACACATTTATAGGATTGTGAGGTGCGAATAGCAAATCACTCCCCCAAAATGGGATGTTCCATTAATCACTCAATAAGAGCTAAATAAGATACCAACAAGATGCATTAGAGGCTCAAAGCAAACACACAAGTATATGATGTACCAAACACCCAACACCTACTTGAATACACAAGATAAGTAGGTATAAGGAACAACATATACAAACACATACTTGGTACAAAACCAAAACATGCAAAGGGGCAAGTAACTTACAATGTAAAGAGGTTAAGTATAAGTTACCGCAAAGAGGCACATTGGATATAAAATGATAGTGTCAATGACTTGGCTTGATGAAAATAAATTAATGAAGATCCCTTAATTCTTCATGAGGTAGCCAAGTCTCCAATGCCCTCCAAAAACACCTATTGATCAAGTTTTAGCTTGTTGGTCCCCAACCAAGTTGGGTCCTAAGAGGTTAGTAACAATAGGCTTGGCAACCCAAATGGTTCTTTTCTTGACACCACTTTGAGTTCCAACAAACTTGGCAAACACATTGCCATCCTTATCTTTCCTAAGAGAATAATCATCATCAACAATGATAGGATTAGATAAGGTACCGCTTAAGCATGAAGAAGCAAAGTGCCCCTTCTCACGGCAAATATAGCAACAAGTGCTTCCCTTTCTCTTCTTCATTGATTTCTTGATTTGGGAAGCTTCATCTTGTTTCTTCTTGGGAAGTGGCCTATCTTCAACTTGAGGTCGAACTTGAGCTTGACCTTGTGCCCGCTTCCCTTGTTGCTTCTCACTCAAGTGCTTCTTCTTCAATGGGCAAGATCTCACATGATGCCCTTCAATCTTGCACTTGAAGCAAACAATCTTGGCCAAATTCTTGACTTGGTCTTGGCCCTTCTCCTTCTTGTTGCTCTTGGACTCGTTCTTGTTATTGGAGTTGAATCCAAGTCCACTCTTGTCATTAGGGGATTTTTGCACACTCAAAATATTATCGAGTGTGGATTTCCCTTCATGACGCTTATCCAAGACTTTTTCCAAACTAGTGACTTGTGCCTTGAGCTCTTTGATTTCCTCTACAAGGTTAGTAGTAATACAAGTACTAGAGGAGGTAGAAGCTTCATTGTTAGAGCAACAAGGCATAGCAAGTAATTCATCACAAGATGTAGCAATATTATGCCTAGACAAATTACTTGGACTAGCACAAGATAATATAGCATTTTGGTTCAAAGTAGTGCTAATGTCCAAATGAGGCTCACAAGATGTTTTCTTAGAGATACTTGCCTCATGAGCTAACTTTAGCCCATTATAAGAGATTAAGAGATCCCCATGAGAGCCCGAGAGCTTTTCATGGCTTTCCTCCAATTTCTTATAATTGCTTGTTAGCAACTCAAGTTGAGCCCTTAGCTCAACATTCTCCTTTAATATAGATGCTTCACAAGAAATAGAGTTAGTAGCACAAGCATCATTAATAGATTTAGCATTTGTAAGCTCATAAGATTTAATAGATTGAGATAGGCAAGAATTAGTATGCTTCTCTTCGGATAGCTCTTGCTTGAGGAGATTGAATCTCCGTTTCCCCTCATTAACAAGGGAGTTCAATTCCTTAATGGTCTCCTTGTGGTCAAACAAGGTTTCCATTAAGTGTTCGACTTTAGCACGAGCATCATTATTACCACGAAGAGAGGCATACACAATTCCCATCTCATGCAAGAAAGCTTCATTATCTTCATCATTATCATCATCATCATCATCATCACTCTCATCATAAGGAGATGTGTCGGGATTCAAAGTAGGAGTTACCTTTGAACCGCTTGCCATAAGGCACATGTGAACTTGCGTAGATGATGATGGAACTTCAATAGAAGCACATTCTTCATTTTCGAGTGTAGGACAAGCTCTTGCGAGATGTCCATACTCATGGCATTCATAGCATTGCCTTCTCTTGATAGAAACCTTCTTGGTTCTTCTATTGATTTCTTCTTTAATTATGTGACCCAATTTTTCTTTAATTTCCTCTACATGGTTAGTCATACAACAACTAGAGGAAATAGAATCATTTTGAGTATGGTCACAACTAGAAATAAGCATATCATCACAAAATTTAATCAAGCAAATTTTAGGAGATATGCAAGGACCTTTAACACAAGAATGAGTAAAGAATTTCTTGCAAGAAGTGTTTAGGTCCAAACTCTCTACACCATTAGGATTTATAGAAATAGAATCATTGGTGCAAAGAACAAGACTACCAACATCACATATGATTTCTTCACTCACCGTATCATTACCTTGTGACAAGTCACATGTTGGTGAAGTGGAAGAACTTGAACAATCATCACGACCGGATGTGGAAGCAACTTGGAGATCTTCATGATGTGAAGGTGAAGAGAGCTCCTTGGGTTCACTTTCAACCTCAAGAGAAATGGACCCACCAAATGACTCTTCTAGCTTGGTCCATATCTCATGAGACGTCTTGCACTTTGAACCCATCAAGCAAACATAAACTATGGAGCTCACAGACAATAAAATTTCATTAAATACTTGAGCTTCTAGATGTAAATTTTTCTCATCCTCTATAGATAGACTTTGAGGATCCATCGGAGGAGAAAAGCCTACATCTAGAAATCGCTCTATATTTGGACACAAAGTCCGAAGATTGCAAAGCATGCGATTTCTCCATAAGTTATAATTTGTGCCATCAAAAATAATTGTGTCATTGTGCACTAAATAACTAGCCGACATCTTTACTCTCAAGGCGGTGAAGCCTAAACAAGGAGAGACCTTGCTCTGATACCAATTGAAAGGACGAGATGTCGCCTAGAGGGGGGGGTGAATAGGCGTTTTAAAACAATTACGGAATTGGCTTGAAGGAATGCGGAATTAAACTAACGTTTATTTTCTTCAAGCACAAGACCTAAATATGCTAGGCTCAACTAAGTGCAACAACAACAACTAGATATAAGCAAGATAGCACAAGATATAATTCACAAGTGATAAGCAAGATATAAGTACTTCAAGCACGATGGCTATCACAAGGAAATAAACTCGGGTATAGAGATAATCGAGGCACGCGGAGACGAAGATGTATCCCGATGTTCACTTACATAAAGTAAGCTAATCACCGTTGGAGAGATGCGGGTAACCACGAAGGCCCCCGAACGCCACGAAGGCTCACCTTCTTCTCCGAGTCCCCCACGAAGCTAGGGACCCCTTCTTATGGTTAGCTTTTCCTCCACTCCGGAGATGGCAAGCTCCACAACCACTTCACAACTCCCACGAAGGGGAAGCCCGAGCCTCTTCACAATCTTCCACGAAGAGGTCACCGAGGCACCAACCGCCAAGCCAACTAGGAGGTCACCCTCCAAGAGTAACAAGCTCACGGTCTCTCACTCGAACAAATCGTAATGGAGAGCTCAACACTATGCAAGGATGCAAAGCAAGAACACAAGGGAAAGTGCTCAAATCCTTCTCTCTCAAATCCCACCAAAGCAACAAATGCTATGGAGGAGTTAGAGAGGAAGAACAAGGGTGGAGGTCAACCAATGATCTCAAGATCTAGATCCAATGGGTTCCCCTCACTTAGAGGAGGAATTGATTGGTGGAGTTGTAGATCTAGATCTCCTCTTCCAAATCCCTCAAAAATATGCAAGAATCATTGGAGGGAAGAGAGAGGGAGCAAGCTCAAGAGATTCAACAATGGAGGTGAGAGAAAAGCTCAAGAACACACTTAGAAACCCTTCAAAACCGTTGGAGAAGAAGCCCCCTTTTATAGGGCAAGAAAACTGCCCGTTACAGAGTTTTCGGGGCGCTCCGGAGCAGGGCCCGGAGCAGCTCCGGATGGCACTCCGGAGCGGCACTGCTCAGCCCGGAGCAGAGCCCGGAGCAGCTCCGGATTTGGAAAACTGCAAAAACACTCAAACGGAAAACGCGATAACTTTTGCATCCGAACTCCGTTTTTAGCAAACTTGGACTTTTTGAAAAGCTTAGAAAAAGTACTACAACTTTATGCAGAAAAACACCAAGAAAAGTCAAGAGGAAAAATACCAAATGTGGAGAGGTGTGAAACCTCCCAAATTGAAGAACCGGTAAAACCTCTCAACTCGAAAACGCAATAGACGATGCATTTGGATTCCGTTTTCGATGAACTTGGACTTGTTGGAAAGCTAGCAACAAGCACAAGAACCTCACATGGAGAAACACCAAGAAGAAACAAACTAGGAAGATGCAAAGTATGCAAAGGATTGAGCTCCCTATGATGATGTGATCAAGTTACCCAACCGAAAGCCCCTCTTGATAGTGCGGCTATCTATCCTATAACCCGGTCTCCCAACAAACACCTTGAGACCGGTAAAAGGAAAACCTAGCAAGGACATACCTTTGCCTTGAGCATCCCGCTTGATCTTGATGAAGAAGCTTCATTTGATTGCATGCTCTAAGTCTTGGTCAACCATGGTTCAACTCATGAGACCATCGTGACCTCGACATAGAGCCATAACTTGAATTCTTCTCATGTAACCAAACTCTCAAGATCTTGAGACTCCTTGGCTTAGCACATAAGCTAGAGCATGGAATACTTGAGTTCTACACAAGAACAACATCTTTATTTCTTCTTCTTGATCATATTGGATTCATCTCTTCTATTCAATGATCTTGATGCCAATACTTAAGATATATCTTTATCTTCATGGCATCCAAGCCTTGAATCCAACACATGGACTTCAAGCAATTCCTATGAACAATTCCTTCATAAAAATCTCAATGAAAACATTAGTCCATAGGGATTGTCATTAATTACCAAAAACACACTTAGGGGCAATTTACCCTTACAATAGAGGCTTAGCTGATTAAAATAGTTGTTACGTACTGAATGTTTCATGTTGTGTTAGAAAAACAGATTGCTATATCGCATGCGACAAATTCCAGTTCATTTCCTTCATGTGTAGAGACAAGGAGGAAGGAGAAATGAAGCCCAAGGCCGAAGAAGGGGGTGCCATGCTGAGCGTCGCCGAATCGAATGGGGACACCGACATGAAGCCGAGAAGACACAGGGCAGCAGCGCTACCGGTGGAGGGGAGTCAGAGGTTAATGGCTTGGGTGCGGGGCTACGGGTTATAGAGTGATGGCCAGGGACAACGATGGCAGCATGGCGCATAGCGAAGAGTGCTATGCAACGCCGCCATCCCCAAGTGGCGGCAGCATGAGGTCTGGGTGCGTTGGAAGGAGTTACATCAGGGTTGCATGAGTTGGAGGAAAAATACGATTAGGAGGGGGACAACGATGTACGAACTATTCGATGACATCCAATGGCCCACAAAGAAGTTAGTAAGATTTAAAAACTTCGCCAGTTCCACAAAGACGAGCTCCGACGGGTGTGAAACACTAATTTTTTCGATAGAAGAAATATATTAATACCAAAAGATATTAATTATACTTAGTCGTTGCAACAATAAAATTACTCAAGCAAGTCTATACATGAAGGATGCACGAAGGCAAAAGAGCAAAAAAATACAAAGACTTTGTCGAAGCAAACCGAGCCTCACAATAGTAATAGCTCCACCAGTGGGAACACCTTAAGCAACCACCATGAGGCCCTCGAAATGAGTGCATTGGCAGCTTAATCATCGGCCAATGGTCTCCTCGCGTTATTTTTCTTGTTTTATCTTCAATCTGTTTGTAAGTTTTAAGAGGTTTTCTTTATTACTTTGTATCGGTTCAGTAATTTGACTTTATTTATAAAGCGGGGCGAAAGTTTGTTTCGTGAGTGAGTCACAAAGATCTCATGTGACATACAATTAAATTACGTTAACTTCAAGTTCTTTGTAGCGTTAGCCTCTCATGTATGATTAGGTGCAGAAGTACGGCCCTCTCTGAATAGTTTGGCTGAACATATCAAACCTTGAGGAATGACATAAGTTTGCTGGCGTCCCTGCTTAGATGTCAACCCATCCTGAAATATTAATTTCGTTTTAATTGGAGAAACAAATAATATGTAAATTGGTTTCATAAATGCAATACAAGGTGTAGACAAGTGTAAGAGAAAATTTGTCACCGTGCAATAAAAAATCAGCACATCTTTATGTTTAATAATAATTATGTAAGATTACTTGATATGGTGATATATTTTTTAATTTAGCAGCAACGCGCGGGGACTTAGCTAGTATAATTTTTATATGCAAAGTTTCTCGTATAAATGATCCAACGGCTAGGACATCCCGAAGACAAAGGAGATCCCCCGTCATAAAAAAGTTCTGTATGGCGACGAGAATGGCGGCGCTCCTCTTACTCCGAAGGCTGGCGGCCGGCGGCGCGGGGCCACGGCTGCATCAACCATACGCCGCCATAGCCACCGCAGCAGCGAGGCACGACGCTCTAGGTACTGTAAGCGAGGAGAGCGGAGGGCCGGACAAGGGGAACAGGAACCGATGGATGGAGCTCCCACCGTTCGCGCCGGCCGATGCCTCCGCCGCCGCGAGGGCCATTTTCCGAGGGGAAGGAGGAGATGAAAAAGAAGGGATCCCCAACTCCACGGCGATCAGGTGGGTCAGGCGATGCTGCCCCCAACTGCCGGCCTCACTGGTGCAGAAGCTCTTCCGCCTCCGCAAGGTGCACACCACATGCTCGATCAAATGTGCCCTCGAATATCTTCCTCTTATCGAAACCTAATGATGTTTTGATTTAATTTTTAACGACTGCTGTGGTGTCACATATTTTTCTGCATGAGCGTCATGAAGTTAAAACTTTATCTAAGAATCTATCAATTGTGTTTTGTGGCTGACAGGTTAAGAAGAATGCTGTGACGGCTGAGACGTCTTCAGCAGATGCTAGCGCTGAGCAATTCCGGATGAAAAGGGTAACAAATAGCATGCGTGAATTAGAAATTCTTGACAGTTTTGATTAGAAATATAGGTGCTATATCGTTTGTAGTTCACCATACATCATACTTTAAATATATGAATAATGCTATAAAATGGAATTTCGAGTGAGATAATAAATTTCAACATCACCTACACCTATTATTCACGCAATACTTAACTGAAAAAATCGGCCACTTTTTATCATAGTTTCTAAGATGCAATATAAGTATATAACCACTTCAGTTGGCATGCATGGATAATTACACGTAACAGGTATATCAGCCAGAGTAATGTAAAACCCAACTATCTGTCATTCTCATCCATACTTCTGTCTATGGATCTACACATATAGCGTTCATACTCTTTGTTGTGTGTGCATGGTCTAGCTCAGATACAAAATGAGGAATTTGTTGAGCGTATTTTTTTTTCTTTTTGCCCCTGCATTCATCATTCATCTGACAACGTCTTTCCAGTATTTCTCCATGCAGCCATACCATATTGTCCCATACCACAAGGCGTGATTCGTTACACTGCATCCTTAACATATGTGTTGTGTTTTGGTTTGATTACTGCAGAACACAAACTTGATACCGATGTAGAATGTAGGATGAGATTATAGGGTACTGTAAATTCTAGTTGATACTATGCTTGATTGGATACAAGAGCACATATTTTTACTGGTAAGGTGTGCTCTGTGGCAGTGTGTGACTTCTGTTTCCATTCTTGAAGGTTTCGGCAAAAGATCACCTAGTGCCTGGCGATACCCTTTTTCTACCTGTTAATATTCAAGAATCTTCTGTTCCTGAGAAGACCAGGAAATTTGATAACAGGAATGAGATTGAATTCTTGCGTAGCCTTGAGATTTACAAGGTTTTGATTTATTTTGTATCTAAAAGAATATTTAATTGATTTGGATTGTAAATTACCTACTTTGCTGCTTGGAATTCTTTCAGGATGAAGCCATCATTGTGGTCAACAAACCCCCTGGAATGCCGGTGCAAGTAGGTACTTTATGCTGGCTTATTTATTTCCCGAAGTTTCATAAGATTTTTGAGTGCTTAATAAAGATTTTGTTTTCTCTATTTGTAGGGTGGTGTTGGCATTAAAAACAGTATAGATGTATTAGCCCCCATGTTTGAAGAAAATTCTTCTGATGCACCTCGCCTGGTCAGTTCAGTACATTTCTGTTGTTACTTGTAGCAGAAAGCTGTAAACATGGAAGTATTGCACAAAAATGCTGTATCTCCTGAGAAAATGACAAAAAACTACCACATATGTGCCATTTGTGTCATATAACTACCACTTTTGTATTTTTTGACACATAAATACCACTTTTGAGGTCGAGCCGTGACGGATAGCACTAATTCGGCTTGTTTAGCCGTTTAATAGCATTTCTGATAAGGAGGGCCCACCTGTCAGGCTGACATGGCAGATGAAAACCTAACTGCTAGTGGCATTTTGCAAAAGAACACTTGAATCTTATTTTCTATCACACACAGGTCCTCCACATCACTTCCTAACATAAATAATAGTAAAAGATATAGAAAAGGATGGGAAAAAAACTGCAAACCGCCGTCGGAGCTCGTCTCCACGGCGGCCGGCGATGCCCGCGCCTCCTTGTGCCGGCCCACGCCTCCCTGTGCCGGCCCGCACCTCCGCAGGTCCAGGTTGAGGTCGCGGGCACCCCACATCGTCGGCCGCCCGTGCCTCCCCGGCCGCCCACTTCTTCCCCGGCGCCGGTCGCCCGCTTCTTCCCCGGCGTCGGCCGCCTGCGTCTTCCTGGCGCCGGCCGCCCTCTTCTTCCCCGATGTTGGCCGCCCAGGAGCACGTACTGCCAAGGTCGCCAAGCTTCCAGGACGCCTCGTAGCGCGAGGTCGAGGTCGCGTCGCGGGAAGGACGGCGGCGGCCTCCGACGAGCTCCGACGGCGGGGAGGCATCCCCTGCTCCCTGCACACCGCTGCCCAAGCATCCAGCACCACGCGCATCACCGGCCGTCGCGACCTGCACCACTTTGTAGCTTCCACAGCCGGCGCGCCCCTTGTCTTCCCCTCCGCCGGTGTGCCGTATTCTTCAACCGTCGCCGCCGAATGTATGGAGGAGGACGACCGGCCCTGCTCTGGGTTTAGGGTGGGCTTCGGAGGTGCGCGGCGGAGTCTAGGACGCCAGGCATGGCCCTACGGAGCTTCCTCCGACCAGAATTCCTCGCCGGAGTCATGGCAGCGGCGACGCTCGCGCTCGGCTGCGCGTCCCGTCCTCGACTACCTAGGCAAGATTGGTGTCCGCCGTGACGAACTCCTGCACCTGCTCTGCAGACTGCAGCTACCCGCAGGGGAGCGCAACCCCGCGCGGAGGAGGTCGGCGACGGGGCATATCTCCGGTGACCTCCTAGCGTGTGAGGTGTGACATTCTCCTTTCTTTTTTAAATGGAGAACTGGGAGGACCTTTTTATGACAAGGAAATATGATATGTGGTTTTTTTTTGCAAAATGAAATCGACTGTTAGGTTTTCACCTGCCACGTCAGCCTGACAGGTGGGCCCTCCTTATCAAAAATGCTGTTAACGGCTAAACAGGCCGAATTAGTGCTATCCGTCACAGCTCGACCTCAAAAGTGGTATTTATGTGTCAAAAAATACAAAAGTGGTAGTTATATGACACAAATGGCACATATGTGGTAGTTTTTTGTCATTTTCTCGTATCTCCTTCATAAAAAAAAGTACTTCCTGAGTGAGTATAGTTTCACCTGTCATTGCTATGGCATAATCAAAAGTAGAAAGACATAGCCTAAGCATTCTGAGAAGATAATGATTTGGGTACTGTTGTGCTAGCTAAACTATTTCATTCAGAAAAACACAGGAGAATAGGATATGAATTTACCAAGGTAGACCATCTCAATGCAGCAAACATTCTATTCTGATTTAACCTCATAAATGTAAGCATCTATCAGCAGTTATGTTGATGTTATCATGTAAACTAAGACTGTGTGTACTATATGCTTTCTATATACTTTCGATGAGTAACATACTCTGTATACTTATTCAATATCTCTTTCCATTTGTAGTACCTATGCAAATTAGCACGGAGTTGCTATATATGAAGAAAAAAGTATTTGTGTTAATTTATGCTTGAGTTGCATGTTTATTGATGCTCTTATGTACTTTATCAGGTCCACAGGCTTGATAGGGATTGCAGTGGTGTCCTTGTTCTGGGTAGAACTCAACTTAGCGCTTCCATTTTGCATGCTATATTTCGTGAGAAAACTGCTGATGCTATAGCTGATGTAAGTTTAGTGTAACATCTACTGTGTTTTTCAATGTTGCTACTGAATTTCGCACCGTATTATATATTGTATGCACCTGCACAGTCATTCATATACTTATCTTGTTACCCATATCTAATCTGTGAAGGGTACTCAACAAGTATTGCAAAGAAAATATGTTGCACTTGTTATGGGAACACCTAGACATCCCAAGGGTTTACTGTCGGCCCCACTTGCGAAGGTTCGTAAGAATACGTGTTGCCATTCACTTGCTGTCTTTTAGCATTAATCTTCTTTACAGTTTTGAAGTGTGCAGATTCATTGACAGGAGATGTAGCCAGAAATAAACCATAAATTTAGTTCAGATAGCCAGCCCTAAGCTATTCAACACCGTTTGAATAACCCCCTGAGGTGGTTTCAGCCTTTCAGGGGGTTCTATTGCATAGACATGGCTCAACAGGAAGTGATGACTTAGCAAAACATACTTCAAAGACACTGGCCCACATGTAAATGCAGTACAGTTACCCGGCATGCTCTTCTCCAAGCATTTCATCCGTTGCCCTGTGAGCACATCAGGGATGCTGCTCTGGCGACCATCGGGTTCAGCACCGCTACAGATTAAGTCCTCGCAGTTCGCTCTACCAGATCTGTACATGAGCCTTACCGCCATTGCTCCTTCACCGGCGTCACAGCTGTGCTGGCTAGCGCGTTCCAGTGAAGCAAAGAGGGTGGAAGAAGTTGAGAAGGATAAGAGACTCCTTGATATCTGGACCTAGTCATTGCTGATTCATGCCACGTTATTAGCGATATATGCAATACCACCCTCCGAAACTACCTCGGGGTTTTATTTGAACAGTAATGAATAACTTGGGTGGCTGGTTACCTGGTTTTGAAGTTCGATGAATTGTTACCTTGTTCCCAAACTTAAGGGGGTCAGGTGGACCTTTTCCTATATACTCCCTCCGTCCCATAATATAAGATGTTATTACAACCAATATATGAGTTAATTAGTTGTAATAACATCTTATTTTATGGGACAGAAGAAGTATTCCTTAAGAACTGCAAAATCCCGTGAAATACAAATCTCATGATACAACTTTTGTATGAGGAAATCTATACATTGATGGAGAATTTTTTTGCTCAGAATTAGAAGGCTTTAACTTAAAATGCATGGGCACCTTGCAAAAATTAACGGATGGAGTACTATCTTATGGAGGTCTGGCTTTTCAGGTTTTATTACAAGATGGCAAGTCTGAACGTCTGACTGTTAGAGCTGGTCCAAATACTACTTCCGTTCAGGATGCTTTGACAGAGTACAGAGTGATTGAATCTTGCTCCCAAGGTTAGCAAGCAATAATCTTCTCTATCGAGTGTTCAAAGATAAACATTGTTTTTTACAAACAGTAAATGGCTGCTAGTAATTATATGTCAAGATAGCAATTTCTTCTGAACATACAACATGCTTTTTCAGTAGCATAATTCATCAGTTTTACCTGTAACATAAGAATGTCAAACAGTACATGTCACATGCAGACTTATGATACTGGGAAGGAATAGACAAAGATGCCCAGATTTAAGTTTCAGCATGACAATTTTTAATATACCTAATTTTTTTTGCCAGTACAAAATGATGTTTTATTAGAACTAGATGCACGAGATCATTTTGCAGTTCCTGTGCCTCCTAATACTGTATAAATAGTAATATCATCACTACACCAATTAGACTGAGGTTAGCAAGGTATCAAACAACGTCAAATGTTATGCGCAAAAAAGAATTCAGTTAATGAAAACCAGGGCGTAGATAGCAGAGTAACAGGTAGTAATATATAGTTAAAGTAAGATATTAATCTGACTCTATTGCTGATGGTATTTTGTATGTTTTCTAGTAGCATATTACAGTACATCTTTAGGTTGCCCTGAATGATGATACTAGTAATTATAGCTTAGATTCAGTTACCAAAGTACCAGGTGTTTCATGTTTGGTTAAGCTGTGTTTGGTAAATCATCAGTATCTAGCAAGCAAAGTAACACTATATACGAATAAGAGTACATTGAGTACAATAGAAGTAAAAGACATGCTAACATGACGTGGAATAGTTCCATTACAAATTATTTGTAGCTTTGCACCACTTGAGTGCTAACCATCATGGTATCTATATCGTTTGGGTTTGCTAATGATTGTAGGGTTCACTTGGTTAGAACTGTTTCCTCTTACCGGAAGAAAGCATCAGGTAATTTCAATATGCTTTCATCTGTGAACAAATATCTTACATAGCACCGGAATCACACTCACCACTAGAAAACCTGCCCTCTTTTCTGCCCGGACCCACCCAGCTCCGAGTCCACTGCGCAGAGGTCCTTGGAACACCGATTGTCGGGGACTACAAGTATGGACGTCAAGCGCACCAGAACTGGACACCTCTCCCCGTACCGCGAACCGTCGACGGGGAACTGCTCAGGAGACGGAGGCTTCCCTTTGGCCTTGTCCAGGGTGGTGGAAGCATCGCGGAGGAGCAGCCTCAGCTGCATCTACACTGCAAGCAGATGATGCTCCCTGACATCTCGGCCGCTGTCCAAGGGTTGCAGTCCGAGGACGCCGATCGTGATTTCTTGGGTCTCGAGAAGCTCAGCTTTGTTGCTCCGTTGCCGCTGCACATGCGGCTGAGCTGGGAGGTTTTGAAGTCTGGTAACAAGTAATGGAAGAGTGATGCGGATGTTATTCTACCGAAGACTACAACCACAGAAGCTACACGGAGAGAACTCATTTTAGACAGTACCAGCGCTGTAACTTTATTGCGCAGTGGCGGGATCACTCTAAAAATGGTTTCCTTTTTCGACCTGAAGCATTAGCGCTCAAGTTCGCTGATTCATTTTTTTCTACCAATGATCATCAGATATATCCACATCTTACATCTTATCGGCTAAGTATGAAATTTTAGGGCACAGTCACATGCGGCTGAGCTGGGAGGTTTTGAAGTCTGGTAACAAGTAATGGAAGAGTGATGCGGATGTTATTCTACCGAACACTACAACCACAGAAGCTACACGGAGAGAACTCATTTTAGACAGTATACCAGCGCTGTAACTTTATTGCGCAGTGGCGGGATCACTCAAAAAATGGTTTCCTTTTTCGACCTGAAGCATTAGCGCTCAAGTTCGCTGATACATTTTTTCTACCAATGATCATCAGATATATCCACATCTTACATCTTATCGGCTAAGTATGAAATTTTAGGGCACAGTCATGGCAAGATTGAAGGCAGCCTTCTGATTCTGCTAACATGTAACTTCAATCAGAAGTTCTATCCGAGTGGCACTTTCCCCCTCCTCCCCTGCTACAGTACCTGAGAGAGAACCGGAGAGAGCCGGCCCGATCCAACGCCGCTCTCGCCGGCGATGCCGGTCGAGAGCGGCGGAGGAGAGGTGCCGGCGCCGTAGTCTAGGTCTCCTTTAGTAGTTGCTAGTCGCTGTGCCTGTAGGTGGCGTTTTTCACCGGAGGATGCCCCCAGATCTCGCCGGTCAGATCTGGCGGAGCTGCTTTCTACCCTCCTCGCTGCGGTGCTCTCAAGGTGAGAGCCGGATGCGGTGTGGGGTGTCAGGAGCAAGTTCTCCTTGAATAAGGCCGTGTTCTTCCGTGCTCCTGGGTGGTGGTGCTCTGTGGCGCTCCTCTTCTCCCGGCCGGCCGTGGTGGCGAGGAGGAGGTGGGGAGCGGCGCGTGGCGTGTCTGGTGTGTTGCTCCTGGCCGGCCAAGGTGGCGGGGGGAGTTCGCTGCTGTGCGCGCCCTCTGCTTCCTGGGGGTGCTTGTCCCCTGGCTTCTCTGGCGGTGTGGTGAGTCGCTGCTTCTCCCCCCCTTCGGCCGCCATGGTGGTGGGTTCAAGGTGGCCTAGAGCGTCTTCTTCCCCCCGGCGCAGAGGGCTTTCTCTGGAGCTGCTCTCCAGCGGCCTTGCGGCGACTGGGCTCGTCGTCCCGCTAGACTCAATGGTGGCAGGGCCACCTCTCCGTCTGCTTCGCCGGCTCCGTTGAGGTGTCCTCCTGCTGTCCCAGCCCAAGTGGTGGCGTCCCCGGCGCTGCGACGGTAGCCTGTCATCGGAGGATCGTCGGAATCCTAGAGGAGGAATCCAAGGACCTGATCGCGTTCTTGTTTCGCTGCGGGGTCCTTTCTGCATATTTTAGGGCTTTCACTATAATTTTCTTTACTTTGGGGGCCTGGTTGTAAAAGATGCATCGACGATGAAATAGAAGCAGTTTGTTTCAGGTGCTTTGGCACCCGTCGCCGTTCAAAAAAAAATCAGAAGTTCTGGTACGAAATGGTATAATACTTATCGGTTGATTTTGTGTGCAAAGCGCATTTGTATGTCTGAGATTAAAGAAATTAATGCTAACTTTTTTAGGGTAAAAAATTGAAAGAAATTAATGCTAAGTGAAGTCATAAGCAAGTGTAGTATTAGGCCACACGGCCCACAACAACATATTTGGGCCGTCTGGCAGGTTAGTGAACAAGAGGCGTTGGGGGTTTGGCCGGGAGACCAAATTCCAGAACCTTCGGTGAGAAGGAAACCGACTTGAGTCGAAGCTAAATTCTCCGCCGGAAAAATCCCCTCCTTTGTCAGAAACCAAGAAACTGCCCGCATGGCCGCCGCCGGAGAACAAGAAAACAAACAAACTAACAACGTATTATCTATCTCTTGCCTGGGCACTCCGGTGTCTTACGCGGTGCTCCCTGCTCGCGCGCGTTGGATGTAGATCGAGCGGACGTGAGAGAGCGGCGCTTCCGTCCAACGTTCTGACATGTTTTTTACCGTTTTTTTTTTCTTCTTTCGTCTTCCTGATTTTCCGGTAGCGTGTCCATTCCCCTCCTCTCTCTCGCCCGCATCGCATCGTAGCTCGCTCCGCCTCCCCTCCCCCCCCACAAATCAGCCACGCTCGTCGCCGGGAAGTCGCGGGGGAGGACCTCCTTTGTTGGCGTGGGAGTCGCGGTGTGGAGTTTTGCCGGCGTAATCTCTGGATCGGGTCGTCGGCAGAGCGAAGGTGGTCGTATTTTTGGTGGCGGGCTGCTTCGGCGTCGCGCCGCCGGTGACCGACGCTTTTTGCGGGGCTCTGCAGGGACGGATGAAGCTTTCCATGAGCTGATAGTGGAGTACGTGAAGGAGATTATCTGGATCGCGCGCGATTTTTTCCGGTGATTTTTCGGTGCTGGGCGGCATAGCTCAGAGAGATTTTTCTCGGCGCGGATTGACGTGATTCTGGTAAGTTATTCGAACTAGGTGTGTGTACTTTTGCTTCTAGTTTTGTTTCTCTGGTGTGGATTGGGGCGCCACGGTAGGGGCGATAGTTTTTCCGAGTGACCTGTATGTTCGTGTGTTTGCCTAGGACCCTTCTGATGATGCTAGGTTAGGGGAGTTGTCAGTGCTCATGAAATCGTTTGCCTAGTACCCCTTTCTGATGATGCTAGGTCAGTGGAGATAATTTGCTAGTGCTCGTGAAAAATTTGCTTAGGACTTTTTTTTTGATTTGATGCTACTGTATGATCGTCCTGGTGAATTCGATGCGCTTGGGAAAGTTTTGATAGCGGCTATGATATCCGTTGAAGTTGAATGGCGATGTACATTTTCAGAGATTGTTTTCATCTGAGCATGTAGCATGTTTATGGTCAGGGTAGGTTTTTGTTCGAGGCGAGATATGGGAAATCTGATGAATATTACTGATTTGTACATTTTTTCCCAGTTTTATACATCAGGGGGAATGTGTATTTTGATCACATGATGTATTTTTTTTTTTGCTAATTCATGTTGTGCAATTCAACCATAAACTGGGCCGTATGTTCAAGTGCGATGTACATTTTGGGAATTTATTTTTTGTATGAGTCATGTAGCATGTTTATGATCTGTTTTGGTTTTTTTGGTTGTTTATTCATGTAGTTTTATACATTTAATTTATGTTTTAGTTTTGGAATTATACATCCTGGATTGGGATTTATTCATCATGGATTTGGGAATTGGGATTATACATCCTGGCTTGGGATTATACATTTTTGCTTTTGTATTCTTGGTGTATTTTATACACCCCTGTATAAATATCTGTTTCTTCCATTAATATGAAGTACTATGAATACCTTTTCTACTTTTATATACATCCTACTCATATGTATTTTACACAGAGAATGTATTTTTTATACATCCTACTGTATATTTATACATCCTACTTTTATATACATCCTACTGTATATTTATACAGT
Organism: Dactylis glomerata; assembly: GCA_007115705.1. NCBI lineage: Eukaryota > Viridiplantae > Streptophyta > Magnoliopsida > Poales > Poaceae > Dactylis > Dactylis glomerata. The sequence continues at coordinate 166,821 of QXEO01000684.1, forward strand.
TTGATAGCATAATGGGATGTATATGTACTGAGCATATCACTGTTCTTACCTCTTTTTTTCCATTCAATCAGGTGAATTAATCCCTTTTGTGTCATTCATTATTTGAATACATCTGGCAAAGAAATGGTATGCTCTTTTTTGCGATGATTCTTCATTATTTTCCTATGGTCTTTTACTCTAGGTTTTATGTTGTTCTACCTTGTTTTTGATGTTTATCTCTCTCTGATATGTTTTTTTGTAGGAATCTGTAAGCTCTCCAAAAAAGGATGCTAAAGGTGCACAGTCAAAGTACCTTAGGATGAAGCAGAAACTACGGCTCCCAACAATGGCGAATGATCCAACTGCAATCATGGGTGAGGAAGACCCAGTTGCAGATGTGGAAACAGCAAGGCAGGAAGATAATGATCATGCTGGAGGATTTGTCCTTAAAAAGAAAAACCAGGTAGGATTTAGTAATGGTTTGTTATTTTGCAATTGGATCTCAAGATGTTTATGCATGTATTTTTTTCCTCTTTTGTTTTCTGTATTTTTTTCTGACTAAAATGTATTCTCATTCTGTATATATAGCAAGGTTATCTTTTCAACCGGTCGTCTCCCATGAAAGTTGTCAGGGTTTGCAGGGCCATGACTCCTCCACAAAAGGACCTTATAGCGAGACATGATTTTGGAGACATTATCCAGATGAAATGTTCAAAGCTTATCCCTGAATTGTGCCTCTTTCTCATGGATAATTTTGACCCTGTCAACTGTGTACTGGATTTTGGGGACAGGGGTAGGATACCAGTCACGACTGAATCTGTTGTCAAGGTTATGGGTGTTCCAATGGGGAATACTGTTGTGCCGTATAAGCAGGATGTTGATGCCACTAGTCTGATGTTGCAGATGATGGGGATCACTGATGGGGTGCAGCCTACTATAGCTACTCTTGAGAAGGAGCTGGGACCGGAGTATTTCGCAGATGATGCGTATCTCAGGAAGTTTGTGATATACATCACACACTCTTTGTTTGCTCCAACAACGGCAGTCCGGGTCAGCCCAAAGTGTTACCCTCCTATTCTCAACACAGAAGCTGTCAGAAGTTACAACTGGGCCAGGTTCATTATTGACATGATGATTCATACTGCAAATGCAAAGGACACGAAGAATTGGTTCAAGGCTTGCATGCCATATCTCATGGTGAATCTTTTGGATCTCTTTTCTTTTTTTATCCTTTACATGGTGAACAACACTTATTTGGTTACTTCATTTTTTACTTTCTCTTTTTTGCAGTAATTAGTAATAATGGACGGTGTTTTTTCATCCCTATGCAGGTCCTTTATGTTGATTCATTGGAAACATATTCAGTAACTGTGCCGAAAGATGTGACTCGATGCTCTGTGTGGACTAACCAAATGATTAGCCGTGTAGCTGATTTAGACACAGACATCAATGGCTGTTTTGGTGCATTGCAGGTAACGTTTGTTTTTGATTCATTCTATATCTTTTTCTTTGTACATCTATTTTTTCTATTTTTCAACTGTGTTAACATAGGTTTCTCATTTCTGGTCAACAGCTCAAGCCATGTTTCAGGACGAATTGTTCATTATTCATCACAGAACCTACAAAGGTCGACATGTTTATCAGAAAACACCTTACTGGCAGTAAAAAGACCAGGTAATTAGTTCTGCAAGTGTCCGATTGTATTTGTTTTCTTCCTATTTTTGTTCATTTCTACATGGGAAGCTGCTGATTAGTAGTCTGATGTACATTTTTTAACGATGCATCAGATGTATATTTTATGTGTACATTAAGTTTTTATGTTTTTGGCTCAACGAGGTGTACATTTTACAAAATATATACATCTTATAGTAGTTAAATATAGTCACGCGACGTATAAAACTATATTTTCATCTAATTTTTAGTCATTTTATCATAAACTTTCGCCTATCCTGCTACCTTTTTATTTTTTATTGTAATATTAATGTGGTCACCCGGATATTTTGGTAACTGTAAGCTATGATTTTTTAGGCTGTAACACATGTATAATTTAGTTCTGCTAGTGTTCGTTTGTATCGTTTTATATTTTTCATTTCTACATCTATTTTCAATTACCATTTTCCACATGTACAAAAACCCATTATTGCTGTTTTGTTCAGGACATGGAGAAGTACAGGCCCGCTGTCATTGAAATGTGTAGAGCATTTGAAGGAGGACTTGCTAGTTTCATCAAAAATTTGGTACCATCAGATGAGATAGGGAAATCATCAGAACAGGGACATACAGAAGAAGCTGAGCAAGTTGAAAAATGTAAGAGAAAAAGAGTTGCACGGCGTCCAACAGAAGCTTTGAAGAAAAGGAAACAGCAAGGAGGACATCAAGACCCAGGAAAGGAACAAGTGAAAGTTGCAGTAACAAATGATAGCGTAGAAGAAACAAAGGCCAACAATGTTGTTAAAGGCACTGAAAAGCGTATCAACGATGCTGCTGACTTGACTAGTCCAGTTGCAGAAAATGGTGGGCAGCTCGGTGAACAACCCAAGCCAACTGCTAGTTTGGACGTCAATCCTACAGCAGAGGTTGCAGTGAAAGGGGCAGTGAAAGGGACTGTAGAAGAAACAGATCCAAATGTTGTTGTTAAAGGCACTAAAAAGGGTATCAATATCGATTATGTTGCTGATTTGCCTAGTCCAGTTACAGAAAACAGTGGCCACCTAGATGGGGAGCAGGCTGGTGAACAACTGCTGATGCCAAGTTGATGAAGTAAATAACCGGCCCGTTGGGAACCCCAAGAGAAAGATGTGATGAATATAGCAGCTAGTTTTCCCTCAGTTAAGAAACCAAGGTTTGTCGATCAGGAGAAGAGCGGACAAATACGACTGAAGGTGATGCAGACTGGCCTAATAACACTCCAACAAGGGCGCCGTTTAACGATACTTGTTGACTCGTCTTCGGCCAATAGCAACGCGGAACCTGCACACAACACAACCAAATACTTTGCTCCCAACTTGCGATGAGGTTGTCAATCTCACCGGTTTGCTTAAAACAAAGGTTATGAGCGTATCGAGTGGAAAACAGTAGAAGAATGCAAGTAAAGTAAACATGTGATAGCAATATGATGGAAATAGGATCGGGGTCCACAGTTCACTAGTGGTGTCTCTCCATAAGATAAATAACACATGCTGGGTAAACAAATTACAGTTGGGCAATTGATAGAATAAAGATAAACGTGATATGTCAAGAAGATCACTATGAGATTTACTCTGGGCATTACAACAAAATACATAGACCGCCATCCAACTGCATCTATGACTAATACTCCACTTGTGGCGAATCAATCCGAGAACTCCACAAGTATTAAGTTGCAAACAACAGATAATTGCATTAAGCAAAGTGTGTAATGTAAACAAAGCATATGCCCTTGAGCATATAAATGTTGTTTTCTCTCTAGTAGCAACAGCACATCTACAACCTTATAGGTTTCTGTCACTCCCCCAGATTAAATAGAGGCATGAACCCACTATCGAGCATAAATACCCCCTCTTGGAGTCACTAGCAACTACTCGACGAAGATAGCTACTAACAACGGAGAGAATGCAAGATCATAAACAACATAGAGATAACAAAAGATATATTTCAGTATAGCAACTCAATCATAACACCAATATTCATCGGATCCCAACAAACCAAACATGTAGAATTACATAACGGTGATCTCAATCATGTAGGGCAGCTCATGAGATCTAAACATGAAGCACATGGTGGAGAAGACAACCATCTAGCTACTGCTATGGACCCATAGTCCAAGGTAGACTACTCACTCATCACTCCGGAGGCAAGCATGTCGATGAAGAAGACCTCCGGTGGCGATTCCCCTCTCCAGCAGGGTGCCGGGAAGAGCTTCTGGACCCTCGCGATCTTCGGGTCGACGGCGGCGGTGGATCGCGATGTGTTCTGGAAAATTGATCGGGTACTTAGGTTTTTTCCGTCGGGGGGTCTTTATAGGCGAATGGGCATCATCAGAAGTGGCCCGAGGCGACCTCACACATAGGGGGCGCGGCCAGGCCCCTGGCCGCGCCGCCCTGGTGTGTGGGGCCCTCGTGGCCCCCCTCCAACTTCTCTTTGGATCTCTGGAAGCTTCCGGGAAAAATAAGACTTGTTAGTAGGTTAGTTCCAGGAACTTGTTTCGTCCAATTCCGAGAATATTTCCTGTGTATCACTTCTGAAACACAAAAACAGCAGAAAATAGGGAACTGGCACTGTGGCGACTTGTTAGTAGGTTAGTTCCGAAAAATGCATAAAAGTGCCACGAAGTGTAACGAAAAAGTAGGCAAATGGTGTAAAAACAAGCATGGAGCATCAAAAATTATAGATACGTTGGAGACGTATCAAGCATCCCCAAGCTTAACTCCTGCTCGTCCTCGAGTAGGTAAGTGATAACAAAGAATAATTTTTGAGGTGACATGCACCTACACAATCTTGATCATGTATGTAAGCATTTGTGAGCTGGGATCATAAGAACTTAAAACATGGGCATGAAGATGTAATCTTGACAATAAAAAACTTAGCAACCATGTTGTAAACATGTAAATGAACACAAACAAAAGATCATGAAAATGAAACAATGGAAGTCAAACGTGTGTTCAAATCATAAGGAAAAACATACAAATGGCTTTTAGCTTGTCCTTCATAGAGAGCAAAACATAAATGCATAGGACACCTTCAAGTTTAAGAGGGCGACTAGATACAAATAATTTGAGAACAAGTGAAACCAACAATATGAATCAATCAATGAAAACTTTGGGAGAATGCATATTACACTAAGAATGACAACTTTGCTCTCTTATGGTGCATAAAGAAATAATGTGGTGACTCAACATAAAAGTAAAAGAAAGGCCCTTTGCAGAGGGAAGCAGTGATTGCAAGTTTTATAACCTTCAAAAATTATGTTACTTACCGGCTTTGAGCTCTCATTGCCCCCATCATAGGCATCTTGAATGGTTAAAGTTAATACGAAAACACTTATGATGCATATGCTTGACAAATCATAAGTCGAAAACCTCGTGCCCCGTGATTACGAGTACCCAAACCTCATGCTACTTTACTTAGAGTCCCAAGCAAGGCTCTTGTCATTGTAAGTATATATGTATCATCGAGAACTGCCAACGGGGTACCTCCGTGCCCGATGACATGGAACAAGCCCACATCAAAATGACAGGACAAGCAGACAATGAACACCTCGACATCTCTTTTATTTGCCATTTGTTTAGCTTTTTATTTTGAGATGCGTCGTCGAATGTCCACTATGGGTATGCTGCAAATTTCCACCATGAATTATGCATGGCTTAGATTGGCGGCCCAGGCGTTTCCCTAACACATATACAAACTCCATGATCCCCACAAGATTCCCAATTCATTTAACACCGCGGACATCCATAAACAAAATATCACGATATCAACTCAAATAAGAAGTGCAATGTTGAAAGCTTGCCCCATGACAGCATGGTTGGGCTAGTATCCAACTTACAACTTGCAAGCATAACAACTCAACATAAAAGACCACAATGTCAAATTTTTAAGAACAGGAAAAAGTAAAGTGTGCCTTCCGGTTCGTGAGAGCTTTACTGACCAATTTTCGCATAACACTGGTAAGAGTTTAATTTGAAGAGAAAATAAAAGCAAGTCAAATTTACTTGGAATAGCAAATTGCTAGTAGGTATGTATGGTGGACACTTTGGTAAACTTTGGCTTTTAGGAGTTGGATGCACGAGTAGAGCTCATACTCAGTATAAGGCGAGGGCTAGCAAAAGACTAGGAGCGACCAACTAAGAGAGCAATAATGGCCATAATCATGCAAAGCGACAAAGCGACATTAAAAGAAGCATAAGATGGCATCAAAAGTCAAAAACTAAATGATCATGAAGGCTATTGGCGACCTTGTAAGAGTCTAACATGTGTGAGCATGCGCCAAGTCAACCCAAATAAAGCATCAAGGAGAAAACCAAAATAATGCTTCCAAACAATAAAAACAACGCATGATTTTTTCAAAGGCTCATTAAGCAATCTCAGTTATTTGAGATAAGTCATGCTACAGCAAAACCACTAAGCATACTATCAAAAAGACATCAAGCATGACATGAAAAAGCCTAAGCCGCAGTCTACACACGCTCCTTCTTGTACCACTATTTTGCATAAAGCTTTTTCTCTTTTCCAACACCATTAGAAATTTTTTAAGACACCTCTTTTGATGAAAACCAATAAAGATCAGAGGCAAAAATACACCTTGATGAAAAGATATGACAAGGTCTGAACGCATATCAAGGCAAAAACGAAAACCAAAAGCAGTAGCAGAAAAAGAAGAACACTCGGTGAACGATAAGAGTGAAAAACTGAGTGTTCTTGGCAAATGAAAACGAGTATATCTCCTCCAAAGGAAATTTGTTGGGGTCCAACCATTTATTGCAGCAAACAAAACTAAACTAACTAAGAAAACTAAAACAACTGACGCTCCAAGAAAAACACATAGTGCATGAAGCAATAAAAATATAGTGTCTTGAAAGGTGACCTGATTTTTGCCGATGAAGAAGGGGTGCCTCGGGGGCATCCCCAAGCTTTGACGCTTGTACTTCTTGGATATTTCTTGGGGTGATGCATGGTCATCTCCAAGCTTGAGCTTTTATCCATTCTTCAACTCATCTCATCATTCTCCAATCCCTACACTTGAAAACTTCCTTCATACAAAACTAAACACAATTCTATTAGCAACATTAGTGTAGCATAACATATAATCAACCTCTTTTTGCTTCAGGTTTCAACCCAAAACCACCACATATATAGCATATACTACTGTAGCAACTTCCCCAAAAGTTCCGTGATCAAAAGAACTCAAAAGAAAGCGATAAAGCGGCAAACACAAATATTGGCAGAAATCTGTCAAAACAGAACAGCTGACAAAGGTCGAATTTTTGAGGGGTTTTCTGTTGCTCAAATCAAAAAGTGTTCAACTAATGAAAGTTTGGATATAACCTGGGGCATATGCACAAGAAATCGCAGGTCCAAAAGATATACAGAGAATTTATACGAATTTTTACGGTGCAGCACCGAAAACAGTTTCAGGACAGCAACATCCCCAAATCTTTACCTCACTCAAATTAGAGGCTTCTCTTGGCACAACAATAAAATAAAAAGGATAAGGAGCGGTCATTACAGTAGTAATGACTTCCAAGACTCAAATAAAACAAAAAGTACTGGAGATAAAACATTGGGTTATCTCCCAAGAGTGCTTTTCTTTAACGCCTTTGAGCTAGGCGCAGAAAATTGCGAATCAAGTGACATCAAGTGATAAAGCATCAATTACCTCAGTAGGCTCTTTGGAGGTTCCCGAAGATGATTCAACCTGCAAGTCACCCTTAGTGGAACTAAGAGTCTTACCAATTTTAAGAACATGTTGAGATTTAAGCGCAGAAACCTTGGGAACATACATAAATTTTTGCTCTTTTCCAACAAACACTTTCTCTTTCTTAAATTTAAGAGAAGAGAAGATTAAACTAAGAGTTTCCATAGACTCCTCTAGTTTACCAATCCTTAAATTTTGATTATCAAGACTAATGCTAGCCTCTAAAACGGTGATTCTCTTACCAATATTTTCTATTAATTCACTAACTCGGCTAGCATTTTCTAGGATACTAGGCAAACTTTTCTCTAAAGAGCTGAGCCTTTCTACCACCTCCTCCAAGGTGGTCTCAGTTTTAGCAACATGAATAGGTGGTATTCCCACTAAACTTTCAATTATAGTGCATGCTTCTCCAGCGGGAGTACCCAGAAAATTACCTCCTGTAAGAGTATCGAGAACATACCTATTCCAACTAGATATACCAACATAAAAATTTCTAAGGAGGATCATGGTAGAGTGCTTTTTGGTACACCTATGATGAGCATTGTTAATACGATACCAAGCATCTTTTAAACTTTCTCCCCCTTGTTGCTTAAAACTACGAACTTCTACTTCAGGATTACTCATTTAGCAAAGACTAAGAGCAAGAAAATAAAAGCAACTATCAAGGATTCTAATTTTTTTGGGTTTTTGATATAAAACGATGCAAGTAAAATAAATAAAGTAAAGCAAAACAATAACAAAGTAAAGGATGTGCGTGCGAAAAACTCCCCTTGCAGAGGTCTTCCACTCTTCCCCGGCAACGGCGCCAGAAAACTACTTGCTGATGCCAAGTTGATGAAGTAAATAACCGGCCCGTTGGGAACCCCAAGAGGAAGGTGTGATGAATATAGCAGCTAGTTTTCCCTCAGTTAAGAAACCAAGGTTTGTCGATCAGGAGAAGAGCGGACAAATACGACTGAAGGTGATGCAGACTGGCTTAATAACACTCCAACAAGGGCGCCGTTTAACGATACTTGTTGACTCGTCTTCGGCCAATAGCAACGCGGAACCTGAACACAACACAACCAAATACTTTGCTCCCAACTTGCGATGAGGTTGTCAATCTCACCGGTTTGCTTGAAACAAAGGTTATGAGCGTATCGAGTGTAAAGCAGTAGAAGAATGCGAGTAAAATAAATAGTGCGAGTAAAGTAAACAGGTGATAGCAATATGATGGAAATAGGACCGGGGTCCACAGTTCACTAGTGGTGTCTCTCCATAAGATAAATAACATATGCTGGGTAAACAAATTACAGTTGGGCAATTGATAGAATAAAGATAAACGTGATATGTCAAGAAGATCACTATGAGATTTACTCTGGGCATTACAACAAAATACATATACCGCCATCCAACTGCATCTATGACTAATAATCCACTTGTGGTGAATCAATCCGAGAACTCCACAAGTATTAAGTTGCGAACAACAGATAATTGCATTAAGCAAAGTGTGTAATGTAAACAAAGCATATGCCCTTGAGCATATGAATGTTATTTTCTCCCTAGTAGCAACAGCACATCTACAACCTTAGAGGTTTTTGTCACTCTCCCAGATTAAATAGAGGCATGAACCCACTATCGAGCATAAATACCCCCTCTTGGAGTCACTAGCAACTACTCGGCCAAGATAGCTACTAACAACGGAGAGCATGCAAGATCATAAACAACATAGAGATAACAAAAGATATATTTCAGTATAGCAACTCAATCATAACACCAATATTCATCGGATCCCAACAAACCAAACATGTAGAATTACATAACGGTGATCTCAATCATGTAGGGCAGCTCATGAAATCTAAACATAAGGCACATGGTGGAGAAGACAACCATCTAGCTACTGCTATGGACCCATAGTCCAAGGTAGACTACTCACTCATCGCTCCGGAGGCAAGCATGGCGATGAAGAAGACCTCCGGTGGCGATTCCCCTCTCCGGCAGGGTGCCGGGAAGAGCTTCTGGACCCTCCCGATCTTTGGGTCGACGGCGGCGGCGGATCGCGATGTGTTCTGGAAAATTGATCGGGTACTTAGGTTTTTTCCGTCGGGGGGTCTTTATAGGCGAAGGGGCATCCTCAGAAGTGGCCCGATGCGACCTCACACATAGGGGGCGCGGCCAGGCCCCTGGCCGCGCCGACCTGGTGTGTGGGGCCCTCGTGGCCCCCTCCAACTTCTCTTCAGATCTCTGGAAGCTTCCGAGAAAAATAAGACTTCAGGAACTTGTTTCGTACAATTCCGAGAATATTTCCTGTGTATCACTTCTAAAACACAAAAATAGCAGAAAACAAGGAACTGGCACTGTGGCGACTTGTTAGTAGGTTAGTTCCGGAAAATGCATAAAAGTGCCACGAAGTGTAATGAAACAGTAGGCAAATGGTGTAAAAACAAGCATGGAGCATCAAAAATTATAGATACGTTGGAGACGTATCAACAACCCAAGCAAACTGGAAGCTTGGACATCACACATACAGCAAATGTCACTCCTGACGCACTCAAGCTGTTGCATATTTACAGAACTGGGTCCAAAACCTTGAGTACAGAGGATAATGCTCATCTGCTCGTAGAGGAAGGGTTGGACAGGGAACAACCAGGAGTCCATGTACACTCTGAAGAGCACAAGAATGAAGAGCCTCAACAACGTAAGTCAATCAGTGCTGAGATTCTCATTAAAGTAACTCCCCCGGGGAAGAAAAGGAAGTTTGTATCTTCTGAAGTCCGTGGCAAAGCGGGAAAAAGTGTCGAGGCACACACCTTACTTCCGGGCAAAGAAAAGAAATTGAAACCATGCAGTCCAGTCAATAGGAGGCCTATTACTGGGTCTATGTCTCCGAAGAAACCAGGCAGCTCAGTAACCAAGGTTGCTGCAACTACAAGTAGGTTATCAAGATTTGGTAAAGAGCAAGCAAAAGAGAATGACAAGCAATGGGAATGAACCTGGAGAAACAACAGGAACTTGTGCTATGAACAAGAATTTGAAGGCCCAGTTTGATAATGCACAGGATACAGTTGAAACAGTAACTCAGAGGCACCGGCGTGAGCTCATTGAGTACTCCCCATCTTTTGATCTTGGTTTCGATGATCAAACAAGTGGAGGAATTGACAATAATGTCATAATCTCCAGCAATGAGAGTGGGGACTCATTGGACAAAATCTATTCGAACATTGAAATGCCTACAACTGCAGCAAACGAGAACAAGCAAATGGGGGAACAATCAATTGTTACAGTGCGTGGACAGTCTAGCTGCACTCCTGTCCTGCAAGCACACAAGACGAGATTGGTTAAGCTAGCACAAAACCAGAAGTCACCGTTTGTACAGTTTGACAAGAAGGAAACTGCAACAAAGTTTATGCATGAAGTGTACACCAGAGTTTGCAACTATGGGGGGAACACGGAAGATGAAGTTAATGAGGAAAAAATCATTGATTATGGTTCTTTCTACATATACCTGCGAGATCTAGCAGACTCAGTTAGACCAGGAGGTTGGTTAAGCAACTCCACCTGTGAATTAGCACTACATGTGCTATCTATTGAGATGTCCAAGCATAAGAAACACGTGATGCCATTAAGGCTGGCGGTGAGTTACAAAATCACAACATTCTACCTTTTTTTGTTACAGGTTGATGCTACATTTTTATTATGGGTTCTCACATTTTCTTTCCTTTCTTTTTTTTCCATCTTTTCATGATGAAGACCAAGTTGAGGGCTGTGACTTGCTCACATGACAGGTTGGTGAAGAAACTCTTCAAAATGACACAAGAAAATCGTCTGGACCATAAGGAGCAGGTGTGTTTTTTGATGTAACTACATCTTTTCTGTCTGTCAACAAGTAACTAATAACCTTCTGTATGTAACTAATGTAACTTTCTGATTGAGTTAACTAATAGCATTTTTTCCCTTTTTGTGTTTTTGACAGATATTGTTCCCTGTACTACAAGACTTGACCCCTGATATCAAAGAATTCACAGGTCACTACTATCTGATTGTGTTGAATCTAAAGGCCGAGAGGTTTGAGGTGATGGATTCAATGAGATCTAAGGGAAACAAGGGATTAATGAAAGATGTCAGGGCAATAATTGGATCAATAAAAGGCATGTGGAGGGCAAACTTTGGGGAGTCAAATGTAAACATTGAGAGATGGCAGACTGAACACGTCACCACTGCAAAGCAGGATACAATGTGTTGAATATATAAGCAATTTACCATAAGATTTAATCCGAAATAACCAATAATAAAGCATGATGATAATTGCAGGAATTAAGCTAATCATGCATACTAGCAGAATAGATGAACAAATCACATCTAACACAGATAGAGAGATCACATCTATTCCAAACGCTAGTACAAGAAATTGTAACATAAACTGGAAAAGATGGGTACAGATTGCGTACGGTGCCGCAGGAGGATTCACATTCGCGTTGGCGTTGAGGTTCGCGTTGGCGTTGGCACCAGCGTCGTCAGCCATGTCGTCGATGTAGAGGCTGCTGATGTCCGGGAAGAAGTCCTCGTCGGGGAAGGAGTCGTCGGTCGACGTGATGTCGTCAGTAGTCGCGCAGAAGCGCTCCCCAAAAACCTGATCGCCCCTCACCCGTACAGGTTCACAAAAGGCGGGGTTCCGGAGGCCTACTGTCCCGTCGTCCGGTGCACGCCGGAAGAGGGGATGGAGAAGGTGTAGCGGCGGCGCAACGCTCTGGAGGCGAGAGATGGGATGTGATACGGTGTGATTAGGGTTTGCGCCTAAGCCTGCTTATATAGTGCCGGTTGGGTAAGACGTGGGCCGCAACCCACGTCCGAGTTAGTAACAGCCCACGATCCGTAAAAACCAGAAACGGCTGATAGAAAAATAACTCGCGCAATAATTTTCCCGAACAGTAAAAAGATAAGTAAGCTCGGCACCGAGGCACAATTCCGCAAACCGCGGCACGCGCGCGCGCGTCGTGACGAGGCGAGGCGGGCGGCGGAGGAGGAGGAGCGCGCGTGTAAGTCTCTCCTCTTCTCTCACTTTAGGAGGTAGTAGAACACCCCACTATATATATTGGTGCAACTCCCCTCAAACTAGCAAGGTGGGACTAAACTTTGGTGCCATCCCCTGCTAGGCATGAATGGGCCATGAGAATTTCAGAATTTGCACTGGGCCATGGACAAAAGCCCACACCCAAATTCCAACAATCCCCCACAAAGTCTCATTGGCACATCTCATCACATCACATCAATCAGTTCCAGAACATTGTTTATATACCGGTGCGAGGTGGAGACTGTTAAGTTGAACTTCCACTCAGAACTTCATGCTACACTAGATTATAACTTGAATAGTGGACTATGCCTTAAACTACAAGTTTGGTGCGCACTAGTTTCACACAAAGCCTAGACCGATACTAGGCTGCCGCAAGGCTTCCCCGCGGTTTGGAGCTTATGCGTCATACTCCATGGCCTTTCATGAGTTTATTAGAGAGCACCCAACTCCCATAGACTGCGACGTTTGACAATCAGACTCATATAGGTGTGTTCTTCAAAAGATGTTTTGCAGGGCAACATCTTTGCTATAAACAAGCCACTTAGAACACATTAAGATAAATATCAACCTGCCATGCAGAATAGGAGAGTATTGCATCTATATGGAGTGGTAGTATAATGTAAGGATACTCTCCTCTCAGCTGACCAATAGCTTGTCTCCCAACTCTAATTCATGGGATCTCCGATCACATAGAGTGGGTTACCACTGTGGACAACTCAAAGTGTGGGTCTCAAACCCATCTCCCTCGATGCATTATCTATCACATTGCGTGATAGACCCTTTGTGAAGGGATCTGCCAGATTTTTAGATGTTTGGATCTAATCCAATGCAATAACTCCGGAGTTTCTCATTTTCCTGACAGATTTCAGTCTCCTCTTCACATGTCTTGATGACTTCATATTGTCCTTAGAACTGTTTACTTTGATGATCACAGTTTGATTATCACAGTTCATAGGAATTGTAGGTATAGGTTTTTCAACCACAGGCAAGTCCATCAAGAGCTCTCGAAGCCACTCTACTTCAATAGTGGCTGTGTCTAATGCTGTGAGTTCTGCTTCTATAGTTGACCTCGTTAAGATGGTCTGCTTGCAAGACTTCCAGGAAACAGCGCCACCACCAAGCGTAAACACATAACCACTTGTGGCCTTAGTCTCATCAGCATCAGAAATCCAATTTGAGTCACTATACCCTTCAAGTACCCTTGGATACCCAGAGTAGTGAACTCCATAGCTCGCAGTGCCACTCAAATAACGCAAAACCCTTTCAAGGGCCTGCCAATGAACATCTCCAGGATTTGACACAAACCGACTCAACTTGCTAACAGCAAAAGAGATGTCAGGCCTCGTAGCGCTGGCCAAATACATAAGCGAGCTAATAATCTGAGAATATCTCAGCCGATCTTTAGCATCCTTAGGATCTCCCTGATTCTTTCGAACCAACATGCTAGGATCATATGGCGTAGGAGAAGACTTGCAGTCGCTATACCCAAAACGACTCAAGATCTTTTCCACATAGTGAGATTGAAGCAGTGTTATCCCACCATTATCATCTCTCAGTAGCTTGATGTTCAAGATCACATCAGCCACTCCTAGATCTTTCATCTCAAAACAATGAGATAGAAAGTCTTTGACCTCCTTGATAACATCAAGACTAGTCCCAAATATCAGTATATCATCAACATACAGACATAAGATGACTCCCTGGCCCCCACCATGGCGATAGTACACACACTTGTCAGCTTCGTTAACAACAAAGCCTACAGCAGTTAAGGTTCTTTCAAACTTCTCATGCCACTGCTTAGGTGCTTGCTTAAGACCATACAAAGACTTCAGCAACTTACATACCTTTCCTTCTTGACCACCTACCACAAATCCATCTGGCTGATCTATATAAATCTCCTCATCTAACTCTCCATTTAGGAAAGTCGTCTTAACGTCCATTTGGTGAACGAGAAGACCATGCGAGGCAGCCAGGGATAGTAGTACTCGGATAGTGGTCAATCTGGCCACAGGTGAATAAGTATCAAAGAAGTCTTTGCCTTCTTTCTGGGTATAACCCTTAGCAACAAGGCGTGCCTTGTACTTCTCAATAGTACCGTCAGGTCTAAGCTTCTTCTTGAACACCCACTTACATCCTACAGGTTTGCACCCATAAGGACGATCAGTAATTTCCCAAGTTCCATTTGCCAAGATGGAATCCATCTCACTGCGAACGGCTTCTTTCCAGTAGTCAGCATCTTGAGATGCATAGGCTTCTGAAATAGAAGTGGGAGTGTCATCCACGAGGTATACAATAAAATCATCACCGAAGGTCTTTTCAGTCCTCCGTCTCTTACTCCTAGTAGGAGCTCTATTGTTATCCTCCACAGGATTATCAGAGTGTTCTATCGAAATGGTGGGTTCAGGAATTGTAAATAATTCTTGACTAGATGAACTAGGCATCACCTGATTTGATGAGCTAGACGAACCTTTCATTGGAAAGATGTCCTCAAAGAAAGTCGCATCATTCGACTCCATAATAGTACCAACACGCATGTCAGGTACTTCAGATTTTACTATCAAAAATCTATAGCCAATGCTATGAAACGCATATCCCAGAAGAACACAGTCCACGGTTTTTGGTCCAAGCTTTCGCTTCTTGGGTACTGGCAAGTTTACCTTTGCCAAACAACCCCAAGTCCGTAAGTAAGAGAGTTTTAACCTTTTCTTTTCCCATTCCTCAAATGGTGTAATTTCTTTGTTCTTAGTGGGAACCCGATTTAGGACATGACACGCAGTCAAGATCGCCTCCCCCCACCATGCCTTGGAGAGACCCGAAGTGTCTAACATGGCGTTAACCAAATCAGTTAGAGTACGGTTCTTTCTTTCGGCCACCCCGTTAGATTGGGACGAGTAGGGAGGCGTCCTCTCATGGATTATACCATGTTCCGCACAAAAAGAATCAAATTCATTGGAAAAGAACTCTCCACCACGATCGGACCTAAGCCGCTTAATCTTTCGATCAAGTTGATTTTCTGCTTCAGCTTTATAGATTTTGAAATAGTTCAAAGCTTCATCTTTAGATTTCAGAAGATACACATAACAGTATCTGGTGGAGTCATCAATTAATGTCATGAAATATTTCTTTCCACCTTTGTCAATTCACCATTCATCTCACAAAGATCTGAATGTATGAGCTCTAGTGGTGCCAAATCTCTTGCCTCCGCAGTCTTATGAGACTTGCGAGGTTGCTTTGCTTGCGCGCACACTTGGCACTTAGAGCCCATGACATTAGTAAATTTCGGAATTAAACTCATGTTGGCTAGCCGCGTCATGCAACCAAAGTTAATATGACAAAGTCGTGAATGCCAAACATTGGACTCATTATCATTGCAAACATGATTAATAACTTTAGTGCATAAGTCTGACAAAGAAAGGCGGAACAAGCCTCCGCACTCATAGCCTTTCCCAACAAATTGTCCATACTTAGATATTACAACTTTATTGGACTCAAACACCAACTTAAAACCATCTCGACACAGAAGAGATCCGCTGACGAGATTTTTATTGATGGAGGGAACGTGCTGCACATTCTTCAGCTGTACGGTCCTCCCCAAAGTGAACTTCAGATTTACCATACCAACACCTTGAACAAAAGCACGTGAGCCATTTCCCATCAGCACGGAGCCAGCCCGTGCGACCTGATAAGAAGAAAACATGGAAATATCAGCACATACATGTATATTGGCACCGGTGTCTATCCACCATTCGGGTGAATGACAAACTGAAAGGATAGTAGGAAATATACCGTACCCAGCATCCTTCATATCGGTATCACCAACAACAACATTGGCAGAATTGCCGCCGTTTCCATGTGAACGCTTATCAAAGCGTTTAGGGCAGCTAGGAGCCCAATGATTTGGATCACCACACACATGGCAGGATCCTTTCTTCTTATACTCAGTCTTCTTCTTGAAGTTGGTAGTCTGCGAGGCCTTGTTCTTGCCGTCAAACTTTTCCTTGCCCTCAAACTTGTTCTTATTCTTTGACTTGTGGGACTGGAAGTTATTTTTCTGCACCACATGTGCACTAGAACTTCCATCAAAGCCTCGAACACGTGTATCCTTTGCTCTCGCCTTTTCCTCAACATGAAGAGAACCAATGAGATCCGAAACAGAAAACTCATGTCTCTTATGTTTCAGAGAAGTAGCAAAGTTCCTCCATGAAGGAGGAAGTTTGGCAATAATGCCACCGGCCACGAACTTGTCCGGTAAGGTACACTTGAACTGCTCGAGTTCTTTGGCAAGAGACTGTATCTCATGAGCCTTCTCCACAATGGGACGGTCATCAATCATCTTATAATCATAGAATTGCTCCATGATATACAGCTCAGTGCCAGCGTCAGAAACACCAAACTTGGCTTCCAGCGCATCCCACGCATCCTTGCCATTATCAAATGACATATAGGTGTCAACAATGTTGTCACCAAGAATATTGAACAAAGCCCCCATAAACATGGTGTCGACTTTCTGAAAAGCTTCCTCCTGACCAGGAGAAAGATCTCCCTCAGGTCTGCCAAGAGTGGCGCTATAGCAGCCTAGGTTTTTCAACCATAGAACTGCTCTCGTGCGCCATCTCTTATAATGGACACCATCAAAGGGAGGCGGCCTGGTAGCCGCGGCCAAACCAGTTGGACTCAGTTGCCTATTATCAGGATTTTGGATTGTTGAATATATAAGCAATTTACCATAAGATTTAATCCAAAATAACCAATAATAAAGCATGATGATAATTGCAGGAATTAACCTAATCATGCATACTAGCAGAATAGACGAACAAATCACATCTAACACAGATAGAGAGATCACATCTATTCCAAACGCTAGTACAAGAAATTATAACATAAACTGGAAAAGATGGGTACAGATTGCGTACGGTGCTGCAGGAGGATTCACGTTCGCGTTGGCGTTGAGGTTCGCGTTGGTGTTGGCACCAGCGTCGTCAGCCATGTCGTCGATGTAGAGGCTGCTGATGTCCGGGAAGAAGTCCTCGTCGGGGAAGGAGTCGTCGGTCGACGTGATGCCGTCAGTAGTCGCGCAGAAGCGCTCCCCAAAAACCTGATCGCCCCTCACCCGTACAGGTTCACAAGAGGCGGGGTTCCGGAGGCCTACTGTCCCGTCGTCCGGTGCACGCCGGAAGAGGGGATGGAGAAGGTGTAGCGGCGGCGCAAGGCTCTGGAGGCGAGAGATGGGATGTGATACGGTGTGATTAGGGTTTGCGCCTAAGCCTGCTTATATAGTGCCGGTCGGGTAAGACGTGGGCCGCAGCCCACGTCCGAGTTAGTAACAGCCCACGATCCGGAAAAACCGGAAACGGCTGATAGAAAAATAACTCGCGTAGTAATTTTCCCGAACAACAAAAAGATAAGTAAGCTCGGCACCGAGGCACAATTCCGCAAACCGCGGCGCGCGCGCGCACGTGCGCGTCGTGACGAGGCGAGGCGTGGCGAGGCGAGGCGGGCGGAGGAGGAGGAGGAGCGCGCGTGTAAGTCTCTCCTCTTCTCTCACTTTAGGAGGTAGTAGAACACCCCACTATATATATTGGTGCAACTCCCCTCAAACTAGCAAGGTGGGTCTAAACTTTGGTGCCATCCCCTGCTAGGCATGAATGGGCCATGAGAATTTCAGAATTTGTATTGGGCCATGGACCAAAGCCCACACCCAAATTCCAACACAATGTGAGTTCAAAAATGCATTGTTTGTTTTTTGTACATCCAGGCATGTCTGCATTCTTTTATCCCCGGTTTCTAATTTTAAACTACATGTACCATCCTAGGGACGACTGTGGTTTCTTCATGCTCAAGTTTATTGAACTGTGGACGGGAAGGAAGATGCTCAACGTAATCAACCCTCAAGACCTACCCATTATCAGGAAGCAATTGACTCTAAAGTGGCTCCAATGGGTGGACAACATCATTGCCTGGCAAGAAATATTGTTCTGAAAGGTAAATATAGGATATACATGTACTTATGTTTTTTGTTTCTGTAAGTTATACATGGAAACTATCAAGAGCAACACATGTACCTATATTTGTAAGATTTTTTTCACAAAAATATAGTGTGCAGGAACATGTTTCAAAACCTCCAATTGTGCATCATAAATTACATCTCACACAATATAGGTGCTCCATGATGAGGATGGTCATTTTTGTAACTCACAAAGACTAAAAAATACATTTAAACCATTTTCTGGATGAAGTCAATCTCTGCCTGATCTTTTCCCGGGTTCATCTTCTTTGGGCATGTTGCAGAGTTGTGTAGTGTAGAACCACAAGTACTGTATTTCACTGGTTTCGCGGCTTTCAAATGAAGACCAGATTTCTTCCTTTTCTCCACTGGATGCCCCTTAGTTGTAGTTGGCAAAGGATCCTTCACATCAGGATATGGAGTACTACTGCCTTGACCATCATCACCACCTACATCAGGCCCAGATGTATTTTCTGGAGCATTCCCTGGTTTTTTCTTTTCCTTCCTTTTAGCCGATTCAGAGAGTTTCATTGCCTTCAACTCATCCCCAAGAGCGCGCATGTACTTATTAGCTAGAGCCGTTCCTTTCTCAGATTCAGCAGCTATTTTTGCATGCTCTGTCCACTCATTGCATAGCGTCCCATAACGGATGAGCTTAAGTTCCTTGTTTGTCAGTTTTCTGTTTATTGGAACTTCAGGCAACTCAACCTTTTCTGGCACAATATCATCGTGAGGCATCGTCCACCTAGGTAGTATGTAATGTGCCGGTATTGAATCCACCTTCCCTAGCTGTGCTATTACCCTTAGCACATGGCAGCACAAAATGCCATCCCGCCTTATTTTTTAGCACTCACATGTATAAATAGGGTCATTCATGTCAACATGAACTAGGTAGCTCCTCTTGCCATAACCAAATACAGACCCAGAGATTGGAACAACCTGAAACATCTGCCCTCCTAGATTGTTGACATTGTAGGATGTTAGTTTGCGAAGCTCAGCCCGGAAACGCAAGTAAATAGGCCGTGTGTACACCTCTAAAGCTTGCTTCTCCATAGGATAATCTCCCCACATCCGTAGGACCTTATCTTCCATCTAAAATTCATTTGAGTCTTCTGCTACTTCTATCTTCTCCTGTAACTTCATGTACTGCTGGAAGAAGTGTAACAGACTGTTGTGAGGACTAACATACTTTTTTAGGACTGCATTAAAACCTTCACTACGCGCTGTAGTTTGTAAGAATGGAAAAAATCTATCACTGAAGTAGGCTGGCACAAAAGTTTCCCTCATGTCATACAAATCCTGCAAATGTGTGTTGTCCCCTACATTGTACTTCAACATCATCTCTGCCCATCTTGTTTCAAACTCCTCAATCGTCATGCCGTAGTCAATTATCTCATTGAACTCTTTCCTCAGAGGTTCATTATTTGCCATGAAATTACCCAACACAGCCTGTGTATTTTGCATTATGTGCCATCTACAGTTTCCGTGACAAGTATCTGGAAACGTTGTCAATATGGCACTTCTCATGGCAGCACATTGGTCTGTTATGAAATTGGTTGGCTGCACACCATCCATGACATCAAGGAATGCTTCGAAAAGCCAGACAAAGTCAGCTATTTGTTCATTCCGAAGAAACCCGCACCCTAGCTGTATAGATTGTCCATACCGGTTGATGCCAATAAACGGCGCAAACGGTATATTGTATATGTTTGTCATGTATGTAGTGTCAAAAGACAAGCAATCGCTGTAGTTCTTGTAAGCTTCCCTCGCTGCCCCATCTGCCCAAAAGATCCGTTTTACCCTCTTGTCATGATCTACATCTAGTTTGCATATGAATTGTGGATCATCTTTCTTCAGTTTCTCCATCTCTGCTAGCAAAAGCGACATGTCTTGATTGTTCTGTCCAGCACTGTCAAGTGTAGCCATGAAATTGGTGACATCCTTCCTGTCAAATGGAACATTTCCAAGGTTTCCATACAATTCTGCCATGATTGACATCACACGCCCAGCTGATAGGTTCACCTTGTGGAGTAGCTTCACAAACTCCCTCTCTTCTTTCGGAATTCCTTTGTGAGACCTTAGAAATCTTTTCAGCGAGAACTTCTTAATGCAAGGATGATTGTGGTCCTCAATGAACATTGTGACACGCCACTTTGTACCCCTGCGCTTCACTCTAAGGCGCGCTTTGCAGTCCGTCTTCTTTGTTATTGCACGGATACGCTGCCTCACAGGTGGAACTTCCTGTTTGTTGATGTCATCATTCTTACCACTTTTGTTACACACAAACAGGCATTTATCTTTCTGTTTATCCACTGTAGAGCATCTTGAGGTACTAGCCTTGATGGAGAAACCTACATGCTTAGCATACCGGTTGTAGAAGAACTTAGCATCCTCCCAGGAATCAAATAGCATGTCAGGGTGTGGTTTTTCAATGGGAGTTAAGTTGGGTGTTGACTGAACTTCGTCTTCTCCACCGGAATCATCACTTGAGAGCGTATCCCTTGTGAAAATCCCTGCAGACTCTACAGATGGCCCTGATTTGTTCACAGAGGCAGTAGGATCCTTTGTCCCTTGATTACTGTCTCTAGCTACATCCTCCATTGGTTTCTGAATAGCTTCTTCCTCCTGGGCTGGAGCATTTAGGTCAAACCTGAAATCCATCCCTGCATTTAGGTCAAAGTTTAGATTTTTTTTCATGGTTTTTAATCATTGCATGCTACTAGTTTAGCCCCAAAGCAATATACTACAACAGTTTCTAAATTCCTGCTTTTTGTCTACTTCTACAGATCAACCAAGACCAACATGATGTTTTGGGAGCTTTCATATCTACAAGATGATGTACAGAACTTCCTATCTGCAAGAAAGCAGTTCAAAGTTCCTGCTTTTTTGTATTCTTTTGCTGATAATCATCATGCTGGAATTTACCTACAGTTCTTGCCTTCTTTTGTGTTCTTTTGCTGATAACCAAAAATGATGGAGTTACTTTCTATAACTAATCCATGTCTACAATATGTAGTGCCCCTGCTGTGGCATGGTGATTTTCATAGCATGCATGTTTTACTACCGCAAAATCTGTTGCTTTTTTTTTCTCATGTTTTGATCTCTAGATAACTTGGTGTATGACCAAGTAATCTAGATGTACATAATACTCTGATGCAAACAGGTGGATCCTAGTATATGCAGCAAGATAGATCTGCAGATGCAGTGGGGAGGGGGTTGAAAGCCTCGTGCATGGCTATGTAGAGTAGATGAATCTTCTTGTACCTTTTTGATTTCCTGGTTGTGCTTTTCTGCTGCACGCCAGCCTGATGTGGATGTAAATTTGATGTTAGTCTTCCCTCTTCAAAGGAAGTTTTGATTCCTGTAGCTTCTGCTTAAAAAGCTTCAGCCGCTATGGAGGTTTCACCAGAGGAAGGGAAGAGGGGGCAGAGGAAGAAGACGATGATTGGGGAGAGGACCAGGTAGGGTTTTCAAGGGGATCTCTTGTGTCCTTTTACAGGCAAGACCTGTTTTTGTACATCCTTGGCGCGGGGCTCGACCTGTTTCGTGGGGCTCGAGCTGTTTTCCTGTTGGACTGTATCGCGTGGCTGAAAAAAGCGACCCGGGTTTCCTTTTTCTGGTACATGCCGCGTGCACGCCGGGGAGGACCCTCACATCCACGACGCCACCGGCTCGCCGGAGTGCTGCATCCGGCGGCGGCGCGCCGGCGAGGTCACCACTTTCAGCGTCGGGCAAGACGACTGCGTCGTGTGCGGTCGCTGCAATGCCGCCGCCTGCACGGTCGAGGACGCCGCGGCCAATGCGTCCGCCACCCTCCACCAGCGCCGGGCGTCGCCCTTCTGCCTCGGCGACTGCCTCATCTCCGCCCACGCCTCCCGCCCCGCCACCGCGGCCGCGCCGGCGCCGCGCGACCACGACCACGACGAAGCGTGGACGCGGAGCCGCGCGCACCTCTCCGCCGAGGGGGAACGGGACGGCGCCACTACCCTCCACCAGCGCCGGGCGTCGCCACTACGCCAGCGACGCTCGGCGGCCTCCTCTCGGCCTGCGACTCCAGGCTCGCCACGACGGCCTCGCCGGCGCCGCGGGACCACGGCGTGGCGTTGTTGCGGAGCCGCGCGCTCCTCGACGCCGACGGGGAGAGCTTCGCCGGATGACCCGGACCCGGAGGCGGGTGCTGTTGCGATGAGTTAACCGATTCTTGAAGTCGGCCGTTCGCCATTCTGACTTTCTTTGCAGCTGAACGTTTCTTGGTTTCTTCCTCACGTTTCTTGTTACTCCGCAGAGCCCTCTCCCCGGAGACGGGCGCTCGGCGGGGATACGTCTAGGCGAGGACGACCTGCGAGAGAGATGCTGTGTGAGGCGGCGGCTCCCCATCGATGTCTTTCGTCGACGCGTCTGGGCGGCCGTGGCTTGGTTCAAGGAGCGCGCAGAGGACTTGTCGGCCGACGCCGACGCCGGGGACAGCAGCAGGGAGGAGATCCCCACGGGAGATGGCGCGCGCCAGAGACTGACCACTCACGTCGCCACCTCCTCGAAGGCAGCCGCGGATGTTTTCTTGGGGGATCCTTATCGCAACGAGTGGATGGCACGGCTGAGGCTTGCAATTGAACTGGGGCCGGTGTATTGGGTGCAAGAACTCATCGACTGGGTGAAGGGATCTCCTCCCCGCGTCAGGGAAGACTGGTCCTGGCTTGGAGTCGTGGGAAATATTATCCACCAGAATGATGGTGAGTACTCCACTAGTAAGTACTAACGTGTGCTTGCTGTTGCCGGCTGCTGACTAGCTAGCCTACATTGTCAAATTTCAGGCACCTGTGCGATCTGCGGCACCCTGG
The DNA here is from genome assembly GCA_007115705.1 of Dactylis glomerata. NCBI lineage: Eukaryota > Viridiplantae > Streptophyta > Magnoliopsida > Poales > Poaceae > Dactylis > Dactylis glomerata. Next base: position 190,085 of record QXEO01000684.1, read on the forward strand.
TCTGCCTGGAGGCCCGCCACCGATTGGATTTTGAGAGGCGCCATGGATTCAGAACGTTTCCTTACCGCATCCCAGCCGAAACGGCGCAAGGCTTGGAGGGTATCTG